>JAHFZB010000172.1:88705-103705 GCA_036884735.1 Huso huso | reverse complement strand
AGCCAAATATTTCAAATTTTTGACTCATCAGTCCAGAGCACCTGCTGCCATTTTTCTGCACCCCAGTTCCTGTGTTTTCGTGCATAGTTGAGTCGCTTGGCCTTGTTTCCACGTCCGGAGGTATGGCTTTTGGCCGCAAGTCTTCCATGAAGGCCACTTCTGACCAGACTTCTCCGGACAGTAGATGGGTGTACCAGGGTCCCACTGTTTTCTGCCAATTCTGAGCTGATGGCACTGCTGGACATCTTCCGATTGCGAAGGGAAGTAAGCATGATGTGTCTTTCATCTGCTGCAGTAAGTTTCCTTGGCCGACCACTGCGTCTACGGTCCTCAACGTTGCCCGTTTCTTTGTGCTTCTTCAAAAGAGCTTGGACAGAACATCTGGAAACCCCTGTCTGCCTTGAAATTTCTGCCTGGGAGAGACGTTGCTGATGCAGTATAACTACCTTGTGTCTTATTGCTGTGCTCAGTCTTGCCATGGTGTATGACTTTTGACAGTAAACTGTCTTCAGCAACCTCACCTTGTTAGCTGAGTTTGGCTGTTCCTCACCCAGTTTTATTCCTCCTACACAGCTGTTTCTGTTTCAGTTAATGATTGTGTTTCAACCTACATATTGAATTGATGATCATTAGCACCTGTTTGGTATAATTGTTTAATCATACACCTGACTATATGCCTACAAAATCCCTGACTTTGTGCAAGTGTACCTAGAAGAATTGATGCTGTTTTGAAGGCAAAGGGTGGTCACACCAAATATGGATTTGATTTCGATTTTTCTTCTGTTCACTCACTTTGCATTTAGTTAATTGATAAATATAATCAATTAACATGTCTATTTTTGAAAGCATTCTTACTTTACAGCATTTTTTCACACCTGCCTAAAACTTTTGCACAGTACTGTATATATTATTCTTATTATTATTATTTTTTTTTTTTTTTTTTTTTTTTTTTGGATGTTAGGAGTTAGGATGGTATTTACTCGCGCATAGTTTTCAATGTTATTTCCGAATCTCTCCTTTAACATGTCTGAAGGGGACACTGTATTACTTAAAACGTGAATTAACGTCTTAAAACGTGTTAACAGTGTGCAGTTACCTTGGGATTACACACCAGGTTCAGACGCATTGATTGGACTAATGTATCCATAGGGCGACCTAAGACTCACCGTTTCAACGGTGTCAGTAGTGCTCAACAGAAAAGAATGCATACAGAAAAAATATTGTATACTGGCCATGGGCTTTGGTTTTGCCCAGAGCGTAACTAAGCATTTAGCTACCGGGGCATGCAAATATATATATATATATATATATATATATATATATATATATATATATATATATATATATATATATATATATATATATATATAAGACTCCATGCACCTCGAATGAAGCAACCGGAGGTGGATGGAAATTATATATATATATGCAATTATATATATATATATATATATATATATATATATATATATATATATATATATATATATAATCCGACCCTTCCTCACCAACTATGCTACCCAGCTCCTGGTCCAGGCCCTGGTTCCCTGGTACCCTGGTCCAGGCCCTGGTAAATATCATTATTAGTTGGTGTTTCAATTTAGGGAGGAGTGTGTGTATGTGATTTTAAACCAGGTAGTGTGGTTATTTGAATAATAGGGTGATTTGCAATTTGTAATTGTATCAGGGAGGGTGGTTTATTAACTTGAAGAGAGTTGTTTGCATTTGGATTGGTCTCCACACAGCCTCCTGTAGTGGTGTGATCCGCTTTGAAGTGTGTAAAAAAGTATTGTCAATAGAGCAGTTAGCAGTTGTGCCAGTCCCTTGCAAAGTGAGGTGGAACCTATTTAAGGGGTGGGCATATAATAGTGGTCAGTCTACAGGAACCTGGGACTGAGGCAGATAGGCAAGTTCCTGCTTCAAGTAATTTTTAATTAACTACATTTGGTAACTTTGTAAGGTGGTGTTTGAATTAGCTGAGTTGTTGTGTGATTAGTACCAGGTGAGTGGTTTAATTCAATAGAAGTTGATTTGCTATCTGATTGGTTTCCACGCAGTTGTTTTTTCTATATTAAGCAGCCTATTTCTGCACCAGCAAACAGAAGAGCCTCAACAAAAAGAGCCGGGAGTCTAGCTGTGGGAGTCCAGCAAGGGGAGGCCTGCGCTGAGACACTGGTCGACTAGATCCGAACCTAACAGCGCTCTGGAAGAAGCCATCTACTAGTCAGGTCTGTATCCTCCACCCCACTGCTCCTACTGTGCCTTTTGTCTTGCTTGTCCTGCTATGACTATCTCTCACATCCCTGTTCTGTCCCCCCGTCCTCGTCCTCTGCCTCCCTCGCTGCTGCTCCTCCAACCTCTAACCTCATTTCTCTCCCCCTCCCCCCCCCACACTCTCTGGTGCACTCTGAACTGTCACTCTTCTGCTAACAAAGCTGATTTCATCTCTGCCTTTTGCCTCCACCTCGCTCGATTTCCTTGTTCTTACTGAAACCTGGCTGTCCCCCTGATAACACTGTTACTCCTGTTGCCCTGTCCTCTCTACGTCCTGTCCCATACCCCGCGTCTCACTGGGCGGGGAGGTGGGGTCTTCTCTCTCTCTCCTCCTTGCTCTTTTCTGTCCCCTCCGATCTCACCTCCCTCTCTGTCAGTACCTTTGAATTTCATGCAGTCAACTAACCTCTCCTGTCAACTCCTGCTCATTGTTCTGTACCGCCCCCTGGGCCTCTCACTCACTTTCTGGATGAACTCGACTATCTCTCTCTCCTCCTCCCTCTCTGTCTGCCCCGACTGTCCTGTTGGTGACTTCAACATCCATCTCTCCAACCCCAGCCACTCTGCTGGATTCTCCCTCTCCTTCACTCCTTTTGACTTCTGTCTCTCTCCGTCCCCTCCTACCCACAAAGCTGGCCGTCAACTGGACCTCACCTTCTCCAGGGCCTGCTGCCCCTCCAACCTCTCTGTCACCCCCTGGACCTCTCTGATCACTATTTCATCTCTTTTTCTCTGTCTCCCCTCTCCCTGCTCCTCCTACCCCCACTGTCACCTCTGTGGCGTAACCTCCGCTCTCTCCCCCCCTGGCATCCTTGCCTCCACTGCTCTCTCTTCACCTCCCTCCTATCGATCCTTTTCATTAACTCTCCGTAGACTCTGCTCACCTCCACCTCTTCTCCTCACTCCCTCCTCCTCGACTCCCTCTGTTCCCTCACCTCCCGACCTGCTCGCCCCTCCCTCCCCATCCTCCTCTCCTCATGCTCCGCTCCAAGGGAATCACTCTCGGATCTGCTGAAAAGAAATGGAGAGAACCAAACTCCCTATGCCCTGGACCTTTACCATCATCTCCTCCTCCTCCTTCTCCTCTCTCTCTCTGCTAAATGTGCTTATTTCCAATCTGTAATCGGGCCTCCACTAACAACCCATGAAACTATTCTCTCCTTCTCCTCCCCTCCTAAACCCTCCCCCTCCTCCTCCTCTACCTGACGACTTTGCCTCCTTCTTCTATTCTAAAATCTCAGATATCCGCAAACTCTTTAACCCTCCCTCCCCCGCACCCTCCTGCTCCAACCCCCCTGCCCACTACATCCCCTACTAACTCGCCCTCCCTCTCCACCTTCTTGCCCCCTCTCAGACTCTGACCTCCTCCTCCTCCAGGGTCACAAACCCACCACGTGCCTTGGACCCCCCATCCCCACTCACCTCTTTCAAGCTGCTGCTCCTGCTCTACTCCCTTCATCTCCTCACTCCTCAACACCTCTCTTTCTGGCATCTTTCCCTCTGCCTTCAAAAAGCCTCTATCACTCCCTCCTCAAAAACCTACCCTCCCCACCTCCCTCCAGAGCTACCATTCCTGTCTCCCCTCCTGCCCTTCCTCTCCAAAACCCTCAGAGCGGACTGTACACCACCAGCTCTCTGCTTTCCTGTCCAACCACTCTGCTTGACCCTCCAATCTGGCTTCCGCTCTGCTCACTCCACTGAAACCGCCCTCCTGTCTGTCACTAACTCACTTAAGTGTGCCCGAGCTGCCTCTCTCCTCTGTCATAATTCTCCTCGACCTCTCTGCTGCCTTTGACACTGTTGATCACTCTATTCTACTATCATCTCTTGCTGACCTGGGGATCTCTGGCACTGCTCTGGCCTGGTTCTCCTCCCACCTCTCAACCTGCACTTTACCAGGTAACCTGGCGTGGAGCAACCTCCACCTCACCCTCATTTAACTGGGGTCCCCAAGGGTCAGTCTTGGGTCCCTCTCCTGTTCTCTCTCACCCGCTCCTGGGCCCCCCCCCATCGCATCCCTATGGTTTCTCATACCATTTCTGTGCTGATGATGCTCAGATTTTCCTCTCCTTCCCCCACCTCTGACTCCACCATCTCCTCCCGATCTCTACCTGTCTGTCTGCTATTTCCTCCTGGATGCACTCTCATCACCTCAAACTCAACCTCTCTAAATCCTGACCTCCTTTTCTTTCCCTCCTCCTCCCCTCCTCTGATCTCTCTATCTCTGTTCCTCTGAATCTACCACCTCTCTCCCCTTCCTCAGCTAAGAACCTTGGAGTCACCTGGACCCCTGCCTCTTATTCCCAGCACATCTCCACTCTGGCACGCGCTTGCCGATTCTTCCTGAGCAACATCCGAAGAATCCGACCTTTCCTCACCAACTATGCTACCCAGCTCCTGGTCCAGGCCCTGGTACTCTCCCGCCCTGACTACTGCAACTCCCTCCTGGCTGGGCTCCCTCGTCCGCCACCCGTCCGCTCCAGCTCATCCAGAACTCTGCTGCCCGCCTGGTGTTCTCTCTGCCTCAAGCCCACGCTTCTCCACTACTCCGCTTCGCTCCACTGGCTCCCGATCACCGCCGCATCCAGTTCAAGACTCTTGTACTGGCCTACAGATGCCTTGACCAGACTACACCCAGCTACCTCCAGACCCTCATCTCTCCCCTACACCCCCACTCGACCTCTCGCGCTCCGCCTGTACTAGAAGACTGGCTCTACCTCCGCTCGGCTCCCCTGCCTCCAGAGCCGCTCCTTCTCCACCTCCCTCCGCAGTGGTGGGAACGACCTTCCCTACAGATGTCAGGACTGCCCAGTCCCCTGACCACATTCCGGCGCCTCCTTAAGACTCACCTCTTCAAACAGCACCTGTAGAACTCCTCTGTTGTATCCTGGGACACTATCACCCTTCATTTAAATATGTTTTATTTTGCTCTTATCTGCCCCTATTTTACTACATTTAATCCTGTACTTCAGAATATTGTAATCTGCCAAGTGTTTAACCTGTAGTATTTTGTACTTAATCATATCCTGATGTAACTATCACTATTTAATCATATCCTGATGTAACTTTCACTATTACACCGTGTAAAATTTTTTTTTTTTTTTTTGGTTCCTGGGTAGTAAGTGTTATTTCCTAATTGCTTATGCCTCAAAAGTATAGAAAATGGCTATTATTCCCCACAAACTTTGCTTTTTTTGACCAGGACAGTGATATTTTGAAATTTACCTATTTTCCAGAACATTCCAGATAGATTCAGTGCTGAGTAAACTTGGAGTAACTTCTAGAACTTTCTAGAACTTTCCAGTAATATAAATAGTAGTATAAATACAGGGCCTTAAGCCCACCAGTTCAGTTTAGTTCCAGCTGCCTAAGTGGATACATATCTGCATTTTTCTGAGATGGCATCAAGAGGTTGCAAGCATCCGCAGACACATTTTGCTATGTCTGTGGCCAATTTATCAAGACAAGAGCGAAAAAGTACTCCTGTGGAAGCATCTGCTAAGATGTGTGAGGCCTACAAGGCATATTTCGCATGCCTGTCGGGGATCAAGACAAACCCTGGGCACCTCATTTCACCTGAAAGCACTGCAAAAACTCTGGAAGGTAAGATGGACAATTGTTGCTCAGAATTTTATGTTATAAAATTTGTTAAAATTTTAAAATTGTAAAAGTTTTTAATTTTAAAATGTTTTACAATTTTCAATGTTATTGAAAAATATATCATATATGAAAAATGTTGCAGAATCTCTTACACATTAGTCATGGGTGAAATAAATGTATTTTTTTGTAGGATGGTACAGGGGGGGAAAGAGAGCCATGAAGTTCCCTTATCCCAAGAATTTGGCGGGAACCACTGACCACTCAGGCAACTGCTACTTCTGCATGGTGGACCCTTCCAAACGCCGGACTGGCAAGAATGCACCTGCTATCACGTATCCGGACCTTCCTTCATCTATCGCCTGTGCCACACTGCCATGAGCTCCCCGTACCCACTCCTCCCGGAGAGAGCAGCCGCCTTTAGAAGAGAGCAGCAAGTCAGGAGAGCGAGGAAGACGTTGTAGATCCAGATGACAATTTCAGAGGTGGAGCTGAGGAGAGAAACCCATACTACCCCAACCAAAAAAAGACCTCAATGACTTGATTAGAGATTTGGTCTCACCAAGTCCAATGAAGCTTTTGACGCCTAGGCTCAAGCAGTGGAACTTGTTGGATGAAAGTGTGCAAGTCGATGATCAGAGGAAGCGCCACCAACCTTTTTCCAGCTTCTTCACCCGTCCAAGATGGGCTCTGCTTCCACAATGTGACCAGTCTGTTAAAGAGGCAATGGAATCGCCTGTAACCAGAATGAGTGGCCTCTTCATTGACAGCTCATCCAGGAGCCCTCAAAGCCGTGCTGCTCCATAATGGTAACAAGTACCGTCTCTTCCCTGGCTCACTCGGTGCACCTCAAAGAGGATTACAACAGCATCAAGACCTTGCTGGACGCCTTGAAGTATGATGAGTACAGCTGGGAGGTCATAGGAGACTTCAAAATGGTGGCATTCTGATGGGTCTCCAAGGCGGTTTTACCAAGTTTCCCTGCTATATTTGCCTTTGGGACAGCAGGGACACCAAAAGGCCATTACCACAAGTATGGACTGGCCACAGCGGAAGTTCTCTGTGGGGAGAACAACGCTCAGGTGGGAGCCACTGGTGGACCCCGGAAGGTGCTGATGCCACCACTGCACATCAAATTGGGCCTTATGAAACAATTTGTCAGAGTTCTAGATAAGGAGTCGGCAGCCTTCAAGTACCTTCAAGACTTCTTCCCTAAGCTGTCTGAGGCAAAGGTCAAAGCCGTGTCTTCGCTGACCACAGATAAAGAAGATCCTGGAGTGCAATGAATTCCCCAAGAAGCTCACTAGTAAGGAGAAAGCGGTTGGAACAGCTTTGTCGCAGTGTTTCAGGCTTCTGGGCAATCACAAGGCCGAAACTATGTGGAGCTGGTTGAGACTCTGGTGAAGAACTACGGCACAATGGGCTGTGGGATGTCCCTCAAAGTCCATATCCTTGATGCTCATCTTGATAAATTCAAAGGAGAACATGGGAGCGCATCGAGGAGCAAGGCGAAGGCTTCCACCAGATATACTGGACTTTTGAACGCCGCTACCAAGGACAGTATAATCCAGAACATGATGGGAGACTACATTTGGGGGGGGCTGATTCAAGAAAGTGATTTACAGTATAATAGTAAATCTCGAAAAACTACTCACTTCTAAATCTTTTGTAGTCATTTTTTGTATTACTTTAGTATAAATACATGTTAATTTGGATTCATATGTTGTTTTTTTCTGACTTTATGTGAACGAAAAGACACAAATTCGCCTGCTTCTCATTGGAAATAGGTAAATTTCAAAATATCACTGTCCTGGTCCAAAAGCAAAGATGGTGGGAATAATAGCCATTTTCATACTTTTTGAGGCATAAGCAATTAGGAAATAACACTTACTACCAGGAACAAAAAATTGTGTTACATAGTGTTATCTGCTGTATTGAATTGTGGTTTGTCACACTTGAAAAAAAATTATTGTATTTCTTGCTCTTATTGTATAACTTGTATTGTAACACTTGAATGTATTTGTATTTGTTATATTGTAAGTCCTGGATGGATAAGGGCGTCTGCTGAAATAAATAATAATAATAATAATAAAATACTCTCCCCGCCTAGACTACTGCAACTCCCTCCTGGCTGGCCTCCCTGCGTCCACCCGTCCGCCTCCAGCTCATCCAGAACTCTGCTGCCCGCCTGGTGTTCTCTCTGCCTGCGCCGCCCACGCCACTCCACTACTCCGCTGGGCTCCACTGATCACCAAGCATCCAGTTCAAGACTCTTGTACTAGCCTACAGATGCCTTGACCAGACTGCACCCAGCTACCTCCAGACCCTCATCTCTCCCTACACTTCACTCGACCTCTCCGCCATGCACTAGAAGACTCTGCCTCATTTCGCCACGCCCCTGCCTCCAGAGCTCACTCCTTCTCCACCCTTGTCCCAGTGGTGGAATGACCTTCCTACAGATGTCAGGACTGCCCAGTCCCTGACCACATTCCGCCTCCTCAAGACTCACCTCTTCAAACAGCACCTGTAGAACTCCCTCTGTTTGTATCCTGGGACACTATCACCCTTCATGTAAATGTGCTTTTATTTTGCTCTTATCTAGCCCATTTTACTGCATTTAATCCTGTACTTCAGAATACTGTAATCTGCCAAGTGTTTAACCTGTAGTACTTTGTATTTAATCACATCCTGATGTAACTATCACTACTTAATCATATCCTGATGTAACTATCACTATTATCTGCTGTATTATTGAATTGTGGTTTGTCACACTTGTACTTTGCTTGAACAAAAGTTATTGTATTTCTTGCTCTTATTGTATTACTTGTATTGTAAATACTTGAAATGTATTTGCTTACGATTGTAAGTCGCCCTGGATAAGGACGTCTGCTAAGAAATAAATAATAATAATAATAATAATAATAATAATAATAATAAATTATTATTATTATTATTATTATTATTATTATTATTGTTTTTTTTTTTTTTTTTTTTTTTTTTTTTTGGATGTTAGGAGTTAGGATGGTATTTACTCGCGCATAGTTTTCAATGTTATTTCCGAATCTCCCTTTAACATGTCTGAAGGGGACACTGTATTACTTAAACGTGAATTAACGTCTTTAAAACGTGTTAACAGTGTGCAGTTACCTTGGGATTACACACCAGGTTCAGACGCATTGATTGGACTAATGTATCCGCAGGCGACCTAAGACTCACCGTTTCAACGGTGTCAGTAGTGCTCAACAGAAAAGAATGCATACAGAAAATATTGTATACTGGCCATGGGCTTTGGTTTTGCCCAGAGCCGTAACTAAGCATTTAGCTACCGGGGCATGCAATTTATATATATATATATATATATATATATATATATATATATATATATATGCACCTCCGAATGAAGCAACCGGAGGATGGAAAGACTCCATATCGTAGCTACCGGGCATGCAAGACTCCATATCATAGCTACGATGGAATTATATATATATATATATATATATATATATATATATATATATATATATATATATATATATATACACACATATATATATATATTATTATTATTATTATTATTATTATTTTTTTTTTTTTTTTTTTTTTTTTGGATGTTAGGAGTTAGGATGGTATTTTCTCGCGCATAGTTTTCAATGTTATTTCCGAATCTCTCCTTTAACATGTCTGAAGGGGACACTGTATTACTTAAAACGTGAATTAACGTCTTAAAACGTGTTAACAGTGAGCAGTTACCTTGGGATTACACACCAGGTTCAGACGCATTGATTGGACTAATGTATCCAGGGCGACCTAAGACTCACCGTTTCAACGGTGTCAGTAGTGCTCAACAGAAAAGAATGCATACAGAAAAAATATTGTATACTGGCCATGGGCTTTGGTTTTGCCCAGAGTCAGAACTAAGATTTAGCTACCGGGGCATGCAATTATATATATATATATATATATATATATATATATATATATATATATATATATATATATATATTGCATGCCCTACGATATGGAGTCTTGCATGCCCCGGGTATATATATATATATGGAGTCTATATATATGGTATATATACAATATGGAGTCTTGCATGCCCCGGTAGCTATGATATGGAGTCTTTCCATCCATGCAATTTATATATATATATACACCGGCGTAGATTTAGCTAGGGACGGTAGGGACATGTCCCTACCAATGTCAAGGGACCGTTGAATTGTCCCTACCAATAATTTTGATAAATCTGAAACGTCTTTTGTCAAGTCATTTTATCCGCTCCCACAAAGGGTTAACTCTCTCAAGCTCCCCTCGTTACTCCTCCCTCCTCCAAAAAACAAACAAAAAAAACCCCGCTAATTTGAAAGGTAAATATCCGGTTTAAAATAAAAAAAATTCTAGTCATTCTTAAATGGTGTATATTGTGCCATAATTTTATTTATTTTTTAAAATAAGAATAAATATAATCAGTTTAATTCGATATTTAGTTTTGTGTTTGTTGGTTAATGTCGTCACATTATTTCTATCCTCCTCCTTCCTCCCTTTGTAACTAACTTACTCCTTGCTTGATATTTTTTTGTATCGTGTGTAAAAAGCGAACACGAACTATATATTTGATTGAATGGACAGTGTGACTATCCAGGCGGCTAAATAAATGCACTATATTATGTATGCAGTAATAAAAATATATATTAAAAGTCAAATTAAACGGGGACGACGACAGATATACAAATAAATTTCAGTGGGCGTGAGTAAAAAAAAGGTTGATATCCGCTGGCTTGGGCTGGACTCTGGAAAGACGCTCATCTGAAGTTGCCACTTGCCGGTCAGTCTGATATGAGTGTGAGCCACTGACTGAATGAAAGCCAGGTGCCGGGGCTGAAGGTATTGTCAGCTCGTCAGCAACATGGTTTGAGTGAATAAACCTACCTACCTACCTAATGGGTAGGTAAGTAGGTTTATTACGTTAGCGACCCATTGCTAGCTGCTAACCCAACGTCCTTGGTGGCTAGCTAGCTTGTTTCACAGCTAATCATTATGTGTGTGTGACAGAGAGAGTGAGTGTGCGTGAGCATGTTTTGATATCGTCAACCAACTAACGTTAGCTAATCATTTCAATTTGGCTTTAGGTGACTAAAGCATAATAGCAGACAAAAAAAGAAAGATGGACATAAGGAAGTTTTTTACAAAAAGTCAAAGTGTAAGTAGGAAGATGTTATTAAAGTAATAAACACAATTGATAATGATTCTCATAGCAAATGTAAAATAATGTACTAATGAAGTTAGCAGAGTCATACTTTCTCTAAACAGCATGCATCAATTTATCATTTTATCAGGCGAGTGAAGCAGTGCAACCTGGTAAAAAAGCAGTACAGAGGCAGGTGGAGCAACAGGGTCACAGGTGAGGTCTGTAATGGCTTAGTGATTATAACAGTGAAAGTGTTAGACTCCAGTTTTGAGATATATTATTGTTTGAGGCACATTGTGATATGATAGTAGGCTAATGCTGTATAGTAATACTCAGCAAATAAAGTTAGCATAGCCATATATTTTCTCTCTATATGGCATGCATTAATTTATTATTTTATCAGGTGAATGAAGCAGTGCACCCAGGTACGAGCAGCAGCACAGACACAGGAGAGGCAGGCAGAGCACGTAAGCGTGCATGTGCTCATGCTTGTAGTGGCAGGGGTATTGGTAGCTTACAGTAAGGCTGGGATAGGTTATAATTCAGGTTATTAGTAATTCTATAGCAGGGATGTCAAACCAGCTTCCAGGACAGCCACTTTATCCTAGTGTTTTAAGTGTATACCAGCCAACTTCATGTCAATCAGATTGTCCTCGATTCATGTCCAGCATTCATTTCAAGCCACCAGAAGTTACCATTTAACAGCTGTCTCCTAAAAATTTCTTCCGGGGGCATGCCCCAACCCCCTAGCGACCGTGACTCTCCCCCCTAAAAAATTGTGTCCCCACCAATGTTCAAACTAAACCCTCGCCCTTATATATATATATATATACAGTGCTATATATATATATATTCGCCCCCTTGAACTTTGCTAAATGCTTTTGCCACATTTCTAAGCTTCAAACATAAAGATATGGAACTGTAATTTTGTGAAGAATCAACAACAAGTGGGACACAATCATGAAATGGAACGAAATTTATTGGATATTTCAAACTTTTTAACAAATAAAAACTGAAAATTGGGTGCAAAATTATTCAGCCCTTTACTTTCAGTGCAGCAAACTCTCCAGAAGTTCAGTGAGGATCTCTGAATGATCCAATGTTGACCTAAATGACTAATGATGATAAATAGAATCCACCTGTGTGTAATCAAGTCTCCGATAAAATGCACCTGCACTGTGATAGTCTCAGAGGTCCGTTTAAAGCGCAGAGAGCATCAAGAAGAACAAGGAACACACCAGGCAGGTCCGAGATACTGTTGTGGAGAAGTTTAAAGCGGATTTGGATACAAAAAGATTTCCCCAAGCTTTAAACATCCCAAGGAGCACTGTGCAAGCGATAATATTGAAATGGAAGGAGTATCAGACCACTGCAAATCTAGCAAGACCTGGCCGTCCTCTAAACTTTCAGCTCATACAAGGAGAAGACTGATCAGAGATGCAGCCAAGAGGCCCATGATCACTCTGGATGAACTGCAGAGATCTACAGCTGAGGTGGGAGACTCTGTCCATAGGACAACAATCAGTCATATACTGCACAAATCTGGCCTTTATGGAAGAGTGGCAAGAAGAAAGCCATTTCTTAAAGATATCCATAAAAAAGTGTATTTTACAGTTTGCCACAAGCCACCTGGGAGACACCAAACAAACATGTGGAAGAAGGTGCTCTGGTCAGATGAAACCAAAATCGAACTTTTTTAAATACAATGCAAACGTTATGTTTGGCGTAAAAGCAACACAGCTCATCACCCTGAACACACCTACCATCCCCACTGTCAAACATGGTGGTGGCAGCATCATGGTTTGGGCCTGCTTTTATTCAGCAGGGACAGGGAAGATGGTTAAAAATTGATGGAAGATGGATGGAGCCAAATACAGGACCATTCTGGAAGAAAACCTGATGGAGTCTGCAAAAGACCTGAGACTGGGACGGAGATTTGTCTTCCAACAAGACAATGATCCAAAACATAAAAAAAAAAAATCTACAATGGAATGGTTCACAAATAAACATATCCAGTGTTAGAATGGCCAAGTCAAAGTCCAGACCTGAATCCAATCGAGAATCTGTGGAAAGAACTGAAAACTGCTGTTCACAAATGCTCTCCATCCAACCTCACTGAGCTCGGAAGCTGTTTTGCAAGGAGGAATGGGCAAAAATTTCCAGTCTCTCGATGTGCAAAACTGATAGAGACATACCCCAGGCACTTTACAGCTGTAATCGCAGCAAAAAGGTGGCGCTACAAAGTATTAACAAGGGGCTGAATAATTTTGCAAAAATTTTTCAGTTTTTTATTTGTTAAAAAAAGTTTGAAATATCCAATAAATTTAGTTCCACTTCATGATTGTGTCCCACTTGTTGTTGATTCTTCACAAAAAATTACAGTTTCATATCTTTATGTTTGAAGCCTGAAATGTGGCAAAAGGTCGCAAAGTTCAAGGGGGCGAATAATTTCGCAAGGCACTGTATATATATATTTGCATGCCCCAGTAGCTAAATGCCTAGTTACGGCTCTGGGCAAAACCAAAGCCCATGGCCAGTATACAATATTTTCTGTATGCATTCTTTTCTGTTGAGCACTACTGACACCGCTTGAAACGGTGAGTCTTAGGTCGCCCTGCGGATACATTAGTCCAATCAATGCGCCTGAACCTGGTGTGTAATCCCAAGGTAACTGCTCACTGTTAACATGTTTTAAGACGTTAATTCACGTTTTAAGTAATACAGTGTCCCCTTCAGACATGTTAAAGGAGATTCGAAATAACATTCAAAACTATGCGCGAGTAAATACCATCCTAACTCCCAACATCCAAAAAATAAAAAAAAATAAAAAAAAATAAATAAAAATAACAATTATATATATATAATTGTATGCCCCGGTAGCTACGATATGGAGTCTTTCCATCCACCTCCGGTTGCTTCAACTGCTCACTTTTAACACGTTTTAAGACGTTAATTCACGTTTTAAGTTAATTCACGTTTTAAGTAATACAGTGTCCCCTTCAGACATGTTAAAGGAGAGATTCGGAAATAACATTCAAAACTACACTCTAAAAAGTAAGGGTTCTTTGAGGGTTCCTCAGGGAACCTTAGGGTTCTATTGCAAGTTTTTTTCTCAGTAAGGGTTCGTTTGGGAACCTCTGGTTGCTCTGTCTAATATAATATTGCAAAGGGTTCATCTTAGAACTCTTTATATCAATACATTGTAAATTGTGCTCTACAATATTGATGTGCAAATCGCAATTTTTAATACACAATACACGATGAGAGAAAAAGTCTGTCATAAAAAGGTAAACACCATAAATGGTTATAATTTGTACACGGTATTGAGAGGAAATCAAAGAGCAGATAATATTTTGCCAAATATTTAACTAGAATTTATAATAGCATATGTATGTATAACATGTGTATTGTAGTTTATTTCCATTTGTATCCATCTTGAACAGAACCTTTAATTGGATAAATATGTAGGAGAAACCCATTACGACGTTCAACACAATAATAAAACCTCAGGGCAAGATGCCCCCTGCACAACACAATACAACATAAATAAATAAATAAATAAATAAATAAATAAATACATTATGCTATCGCTGGCAAAAGGCTGTTTGAAATGTTTTAACTACTAAATGTAGAAAAAGCGCGGTCCACGAAGAAATGCCCCAGCAACAGCGGTTGCCCTCTCAACCAATCAGCTGCCATCGCAACCTGGCCACGCGAGGCAGGTGTTCAACGTTCTTCACAGGCGGGAGAGCTTTCTTCACTGAGAGGTGAGTAAAACCTTTTAATAACGCTAATTATCTTTATTTGTGTGAATGAATGAAAAAATATAAACTAAAGACGTACAGACAGCTGTACAACATCCACAGTAAAATAAAAAAAAGGTTATTTTGCTTTTGTTAATGATGCGGGTCAATGATAGAATTTCTGAGGTAATTTTTTTT
>JAHFZB010000172.1:80820-88205 GCA_036884735.1 Huso huso | reverse complement strand
TGGGCAAAACCAAAAGCCATGGCCAGTATACAATATTTTTCTGTATGCATTCTTTTCTGTTGAGCACTACTGACACCGTTGAAACGGTGAGTCTTAGGTCGCCTGCGGATACATTAGTCCAATCAATGCGTCTGAACCTGGTGTGTAATCCCAAGGTAACTGCTCACTGTTAACACGTTTTAAGACGTTAATTCACGTTTTAAGTAATACAGTGTCCCCTTCAGACATGTTAAAGGAGAGATTCGGAAATAACATTCAAAACTATGCGCGATAAATACCATCCTAACTCCTAACATCCAAAAAAAAAAAAAAAAAAAAAAAAATAATAAATAATATATATATATATATATATATATATATATATATATATATATATATATATATATATATATATATATATATGCCCCCCGGTATCTACGATATTGGGTCTTGCATGCCCCGGTAGCTACGATATGGAGTCTTTCCATCCACCTCCGGTTGCTTCATTCCGGAGGTGCATGCAATTTATATATATATATATATATATATATATATATATATATATATATATATATATATTTGCATGCCCCGGGCAAAACCAAAGCCCATGGCCAGTATACAATATTTTTCTGTATGCATTCTTTTCTGTTGAGCACTACTGACACCGTTGAAACGGTGAGTCTTAGGTCGCCTGCGGATACATTAGTCCAATCAATGCGTCTGAACCTGGTGTGTAATCCCAAGGCAACTGCTCACTTTTAACACGTTTTAAGACGTTAATTCACGTTTTAAGTTAATTCACGTTTTAAGTAATACAGTGTCCCCTTCAGACATGTTAAAGGAGAGATTCTGAAATAACATTCAAAACTATGCGCGAGTAAATACCATCCTAACTCTTAACATCCAAAAAAATAAAAAATAACAAAAAAAACAAAATATATATATATATATATATATATATATATATATATATATATATATATATATATAATTGCATGCCCCGTAGCTACGATATGGAGTCTTTCCATCCACCTCTGGTTGCTTCAACCGGAGGTGCATGCATTATATATATATATATATATATATATATATATATATAAACGGTGCTTACTTATTATATTAGTTTGGGATTCTACCTGTTGGTCCTGGTATTATGACGACTTTATTGAAACCAATGAGCGCAATATGTTCTGTCCGAGTCTATTGGATAAATGAGCTGTCTTAATTGGACGTGCTGCTTTAAAAAGCCGGCTGCTGGATGGTGACGGGTGTGCCCTTGATAGAGAGGTTGTGTTTGTGAACGCCAGGAAAAGACAGTTGTTTGCTAAATTTAGTTAAGTTTTGTTTTTAGCGTTTATTTCGGTTTGATTGGAAAGTGAAATGTTCTATCCACGAATGAGTCGATCCGCGGAAGAGTCGTGATCCGTTAATGCTTGCTGTATGTGGTGAGAATAAAGCAGGTTTTTGTAGCTGAGAGTTTATGGTTAAATCGGCGCTTGTAATATATTGGCTCTCTGTTTTTTTTTCGCGTAGGGCTACTATTTATTGTTTATGGGTTAATTGATTTTATGATGTATCTATTAATAGAATTGAAACCGGTAATTCTATTTTAATTATTGTATTAATTGTGCTGGTGGATATGTTTTGTCTGGGGGGTTAATGGAGTGTGAGCTTTGTCTATAGGATTTATCTTATAGTTATTCTTTATGGCACTGTCACTTTGTATACAGTTCATTTGTAAATTGTGGACCTTTTCATTTCTCAACCATTTTGCTTTTGCTGTGTTAATGTTGTTTTTGTTCTTTTCTTTTGCAAATTGTTGATTTATATTGTGTTCAGGGTGTTATGTTATATGAGATTTTCCTTTATTTTGATTGTTTGATCTGTTAAATGGTTATTTTTATTTTGTTTGCACTGTGTTGATTTTATTTGAAAACTGTGTAATTGAGTGTTTGGGTTGTTCACTTTTTATTTTGGTCCTATATTGTATTGATGTGTTAAGTGAAGTGTCGTTTAGAATTTGTTATCGACATTGTATCCTCTCTCTCTCTCTCCATTCCTTCTGTTCTTTTAAATTGTATTTTTTATTAAAGACATAATTGATTGAATTATCCTTGTTTGTACCTTTGTCCTATCTGAGATCGGCTGTCCAATTGAAAAGAGCCTGGCCCTGGGTATTACAACTTGGCGAATCGGCAGGATTGGACTCTTTTCTGTGCTGATCTCATTTAGGATAGGTGTAATATGTCTAATGAGGAAGCGGGGCCTAATATAGCTTCTGGGTCAATGATGATGTTCCGTTTATGATGGGGGCTTCATGGGCCCAAAGATTCAAAGGGGGTAATTGTAGTGTGGGGGATGTGAGTTTAGTAGAATGGAAGTCTAGTCTCGAAGCTATGTTCAGAATCTATGCATTACGGAGACCAAGCAGTTGGATATTGTGCTCTCTAGTTTAGATGGGGAAGCAAAAGGGAAATGCAGATTTTGCCAGATGAAAGCAAACGTACAGTAAAACAAGTATTTGAGAAATTAGAAGAACTGTATGGAGATAAGACAACTGCCTCGACCTTACGCCCCCTGTTTTCAGCTGCAGGCAGAAATCAACAGAAAATATTAGGGAATTTCTCACGCTTTGCAAGAATTATTCTCCAGAATGAAGAAACGGGACTCAGAGGATTGGTGAGGAAGACATTTTAATTGGGACCAGTTCTTGAGTGGTTTGCAGGACGTGATGTTCTTGCGGCGAGAATTACGAGCAAAGATCTTGTTAAATGATGGGTTGTCTTTTACAGATATCCGAAGAGAAGCAGTGTTGCGTGTTGAGGCATTTGAGGAGAAGAATCTACCGTATTGCAGTGTCAAAGCTCAGTTCAGCAAAAGTCTCAGACTGTGGGAAGAAATGCAATTGTTGAGAAGAGAATGCGTGCTGAACTGCAGAGTGACATACAAGGTAAAATGAATGAACTGACCCAGAGTCTGTTAGGAGAATTGCGTGCGGAATTGCAGAGCTGGAGATCGACATCTATCCCTACAGAATCAAGAGCAGATGGAGTGAGGCCCTCTCATAATAGGATAGAAAGTCAGTATTCCACTAACCGTCGACAGTTTAATAGTTATGATCCCCAAGGAAGGCCAATCTGTAGACGTTGTCATCTGCCAGGACATATAGAACGCTATTGCGGGAGGCCAGTAAGTTCATCGACTGAGCCTTTAAACAGCCCGTCCACCTTGTTGGACCGAGCGGTGGGCCATACTAGTCAAGGTCCAGAAATACCATTGATGGAGGGAGTGATTGGGGATAGCCCTATGGTGGAAGTTTTAATGGAAGGAATTACAGTACCGTGTCTGCTGGACACAGGTTCTCAAGTTACCATGTTACGACAGAGTTTTTTTGAACAACACTTTGGGAAGCATGGAAAATATCTGCAAGACCCTACCGCTTGGCTCTCTTTACGTGCTGCTAATGGGTTAGCAATTCCCTATGAAGGTTGGGCTGTGATGGATATTGAGATTGGAAGTGCAAGAATTCCTCAACGAGGCATTTTGGTGGTACAAGATCATTGTTTGCCATCTACACCTGCCTTGTTAGGTATGAATATTATTCAGGAGTGTTGGGAGGAATTGTTCCAAAAAGAAACAGACCAGTAAGCTTCAAGGACTGACATGTCTGAATGATTCTGGAAGAAAAGCTTGGGGACAGGTCTTGAAGGTATGTGCTAAGAGGGCTGGGTTTGCAGATAAAAATTGACGAGTTGGTTTTGTTACGTCGACTAACCGCTTTCCTCTCAAGATTCCAGGATTTAGCGACATGCTCATCCGAGGCCGAGCTAGAGCTGGTCCGGGAGGGCAGGATTACAGCTGTCTAGTGGAACCCTTGGTGGAGCAGCAGTCTTTACTGGTAGGCCGCAGTTTGAATACTGTGGAGAATGGACGACTATTTGTGCGGGTTAGGAATACGGGCAGCGAACCAGTTCTGTTACACAGCCATCAGAAATTAGGGGAATTGTTTTTAATTCAATCTGAGGAGGTGACTGAAGAACATGATGTTTTTATGGCGCAAATAGAACCAGGAATAGTAGACGTACGCCTGCTACAGACTGAAAAGGTTGCGTCAGGAGAAAGTGATTGTAATCATGATGCTTTTGATCTTTCAGATGTAGAATTAAGTGAGGAGCAGCGGATCCAATTGAAGCAGCTCCTGGATAAATATCGAGGCATTTTTTCCACCCATGAAGAAGATTATGGACGGACAGGCGCTGTGCGACATCAAATCTGGACTGGAGATGCTGCTCCAGTGCGAGAAAGGTATAGACGGATACCGCCCAATCTTTTCGGAGAGGTGAGAACCCTGTTGCAGAGTATGCTAGGATCTGGGATAGTAAGGGAAAGTAGCAGCCCTTGGGCTGCTCCAATAGTTCTGGTCAAAAAAAAAGACGGGACTCTGCGATTTTGTGTCGACTATCGCAAGTTAAACCTAGTAACTCACAAAGATGCGTATCCTCTGCCCAGGATTGAAGAGTCTTTGACATCCCTGAGGAAAGCTTCTTGGTTTTCTACATTGGATCTCGCTAGTGGATTCTGGCAAGTAGAGATGGATCCACGAGATAGGGAAAAGACTGCTTTCACTACTCCCATGGGATTGTTTGAGTTTGAACGAATGCCTTTCGGCTTATGTAACGCCCCGGCCACATTCCAGCGGCTAATGGAGTGCTGCCTTGGAGAACAGAATTTTGAATCTTTGCTTATATATCTTGATGATGTTATAGTTTATTCTCCAGATTTTGTTTCCCACCTTAAACATCTCGAGTTTGTATTTTCTAGGTTGCAACATAATGGATTGAAGCTTAAACCATCTAAATGTTGCTTACTGAAGAAACATGTGCAGTATCTAGGGCACATTGTGTCGGAGAGTGGTGTTCAGGCTGACCCAAAGAAGATTGAGGTTGTCCAGCGTTGGAGTTCTCCGACAACTGTAAAGGAGCTTCGTTCATTTCTAGGCTTTGTGGGATATTACCGGCGTTATATTAAAAATTTCTCCCGGGTCGCAAGTCCCCTCCATGCTTTATTGTGTAATGTGTCAAGAAAGGAAGAAAACCAGGGTCAGGGTTTGTTCCGTGGCAGTGGACCAAAGAGTGTGAAACTGCCTTTCAACAACTTAAACAGCTACTTACTGATGCCCCTATCCTGAACTTTGCAGATTTTACAGCTCCGTTCATTCTTTATAACGGATGCGAGTAGCCAGGGGTTTGGGGCCGTGCTTTCCAGAAACAAGATGGTTGTGAGAGAGTAATCGCTATGCGAGTCGGAGTTTGCATCCCTCTGAGAAGAATGACGCCAATTATAGTTCTTTTAAGCTCGAGTTCTTGGCCCTTAAATGGGCTATTACTGAAAAGTTCCATGAATATTTGGCGGGCTCTCACTTTACCGCCTTCACTGATAATAATCCTCTGGCCCATCTACAGACTGCTAATTTGGGCGGAGTAGAACAATGGTGGGCAGCACAGCTGGCTAATTATAACTTTGATGTTAAATACCGACCAGGTAGAAGCAATGCTAATGCCGATGCTTTGTCCCGATACCCACCTGCTTCAATATTGGCTGAGATGGAAGATCGAGATGGATTGGAGGTTCCGCATTTTGTCTAGTTGTGCCTGAAGTGGTTAAAGCTTGTTGCCATGGGGTGTCAAACTATGGACGGTCAGATAAGATTTTTTGTGGGGAAGTAGGAAGACAACTTTTTCCCACATGGACTGAAGCGGAGTTGCGAGAGGCTCAAAGTAACGATCCAGTGTTGAGTAGAGTGCTTTATTTTTTCAGCGGGGTCATCGTCCGAATGCAAGAGAGAGATCTCAAGAGACGGAAGATGTGTTGAAGACCTTGCGCCAATGGGATCGATTTATTTTAGAGATGGCATTTTGTATAGAACTAGGAGGGACCCTCGGGAGCAGGAGTTAAAGTACCAGCTTGTGTTGCCTGCCGTCTTTCGTCCTCAAGTGTGGGAGGACTATCATGAAAAGGCTGGACACTTTGGCGTGGACAAGACTTTTGCAGTGGTGAGTGCTCGCTTTTATTGGCTCAATTCCTTCAAGATATTAATGATCGATGTGCATGTCCTAGATGTCAACAGAGGAAGATGCCTGTAAGGCCAGATAGGGCCCCTCTTGTGTCCATTCAAACTTCCGCTCCATTAGAACTGGTTGCACTAGATTATTTGAGTTTGGAATGTTCATCCGACGGGTGTCAGAATGTGTTGGTTATTACTGACCATTTTACTAAGTTTGCTTGGACAGTACCCACCAAATCAGACTGCAGTAACAACAGCGGGCTTTGTGGAAGTATGTCATTCAGCCATTTGGATGTCCGGTCCGTCTACATTCAATCAAAAGGCGAACTTTGAATCTCACCTGATTAAAGAATTGTGTCGTTATATGGAACTGTGAAAAGCCACACTACCCCTTACCATCCAGCAGGTAATGGAAGTTGTGAACGATTTAATCGGACCCTGCTGAACCTTTTAGGGACTTTGGAAGTGGAAAAGAAAGAGCATTGGACAGAGTACATTCAAGAGATGGCCCACGCCTACAATAATAGTGTGCACAGTACTACAGGCTATACTCCTTTCTTTCTGATGTTTGGAAGACATGGAAGGATGCCTATGGACCTGGTGATAAATCAAGATGTTGCTACAGGGCGTGGTTCATCAGATGAGTGGGTAAGCCAACACTATAAGCGACTGGAGTATGCTTATGTCACAGCAGGGAAGCAGGCGGAGAAGGCGAGAGATCGGCAGAAAGAACAGTATGATAAGAAGATAAGAGGGGTCCCATTGTTACCCGGAGAACGGGTGTTGGTTCGTGAGGCAGGAGTTACAGGTCGGGGTAAGTTAAGTGATTATTGGGAGAGTAATCCATACTTAATTGTTAAACAATCAAATCCCGATATCCCAGTTTATGTTCTTAAACCTGAACATGGTGAGGGTAGAGAGCGGGTTTTGCATAGGAACTTGATTCCCCCTGCCTCAAATAGAACCATCTGTGGAGAGAGCACTGGGCCCCGTTGTCCAGGGTGTTGAGGGTAATGTGTTACGGAAGGGGAATGTGGGGGAAATGTTTGGGGGTTTCTTCCCTTTCTTAGGACTCCCAGTTGCAGAGCCTCCTCTGGATGGAGAAGTGGGGGATACTGGCCAAAGAATTGGAGCTACACCTCCCCCAGTTGACCCTGGGCCTAGTGTTGGAGGACCTGTATTGGCTGCGCGAAGGTCTGAACGTACAACAAAGGGGTTATTACCCTCGCGTTTCCGGGATTAGACTTTGATTGGTTTTTTGTTTTGTTTGGGGTATGTCTGTAGATGTGGTTATAATTTAATTGGTTATGTCGTGGGGACACTGACTAATCAGCAGGGAAGG
>JAHFZB010000172.1:55820-73320 GCA_036884735.1 Huso huso | reverse complement strand
GCTACCATATTTTATATATATATATATATATATATATATATATATATATATATATATATAATCTATTAACATGAAGCAAACCGGAGGTGGATTGAAAGACTCCATATCTTACTTTATGCAAGACTCCATATTTAGCTACCGGGCATGCAATATATATATATATATATATATATATATATATATATATATATATATATATATATATATATTATTATTATTATTTTTTTTTTTTTTTTTTTTTTTTTTTTTTTTTTTGTTAGAGTTAGGATGGTATTTTTACTCGCGCATAGTTTTCAATGTTATTTCCGAATCTCTCCTTTAACATGTCTGAAGGGGACACTGTATTACTTAAAACGTGAATTAACGTCTTAAAACGTGTTAACAGTGAGCAGTTACCTTGGGATTACACACCAGGTTCAGACGCATTGATTGGACTAATGTATCCGCAGGCGACCTAAGACTCACCGTTTCAACGGTGTCAGTAGTGCTCAACAGAAAATAATGCATACAGAAAAATATTGTATACTGGCCATGGGCTTTGGTTTTGCCCAGAGCCGTAATTAAGCATTTAGCTACCGGGCATGCAAATATATATATATATATATATATATATATATATATATATATATATATATATATATATATATATATATATATATAAACATGCACCTCCGAATGAAGCAACCGGAGGTGGATGGAAAGACTCCATATCGTAGCTACCGGGCATGCAAGACTCCATATCATAGCTACCGGGCATGCAATTATATATATATATATATATATATATATATATATATATATATATATATATATATATATATATTATTATTTTTTTTTTTTTTTTTTTTTTTTTTTGAAAAAGAGTTAGCTTTAAAGTAAGAATGTTAAATAGACATGTTAATAGTTTATATTTATCAATTAACAAAAACGTTTAACATGTCTGAACAGAAGAAAAATTACATTAAAAACAATATTTGGTGTGACCACCCTAACGCCTTCAAAACAGCATCAATTAACTTCTAGGTACACTTGGGATTTTTGAAGGAACTTCAGACAGGTTGATTGGAAACATCTTGGATCCAACCACAGTTCTTCTGTGGATTTAGGCAAGCCTCAGTTGCAACGGTGTCAGTATGTAATCCCAGACAGAAAATGATGTTGAGATCAAAATGTGGGGGCCATACCATCACTTCCAGGACTCTTTGTTTTTTTAGAGCTGAAGATAGTTCTTTACTTTCGGGCTGTATGTTTGGGGTCGTATATCATGCTGCAGAATAAATTTATATAATATAGATGCCTCCCTGATGGTATTGCATGATGGATAAACCGGATCTGCCTGTAAGACTTCTCAGCATTGAGGAGATCATTAATTCTGACCAAATCCCTACTCCATTTGCAGAAATGCAGCCCCAAACTTGCAATATAACCTCCACCATGCTTCACTGTTGCCTGCAGACACTCATTCGTGTTATTTTCCAGCCCTTTTTATACAAACTGCCTTCTGCTTACAGCCAAATATTTCAAATTTTTGACTCATCAGTCCAGAGCACCTGTTGCCATTTTTCTGCACCCCAGTTCCTGTGTTTTACCTGGGATTATAGTTGAGTCGCTTGGCCTTGTTTCCACCGCCGGAGGTATGGCTTTTTGGCCGCAAGTCTTCCATGAAGGCCACTTCTGACCAGATTCTCCGGACAGTAGATGGGTGTACCAGGGTCCCACTGTTTTCTGCCAATTCTGAGCTGATGGCACTGCTGGACATCTTCCGATTATAAGGGAAGTAAGCATGATGTGTCTTTCATCTGCTGCATAAGTTTCCTTGGTCGACCACCGCGCTTAAAAGTCCTCAACATACCGTTTTTTTTTTGTGGCTTCAAAGAGCTTGGCACATCTGGAAACCCCTGTCTGCCTTATATAAATTTCTGCCTGGGAGAGACCTTATATATGCAGTATAACTACCTTGTGTCTTATTGCTGTGCTCAGTCTTGCCATGGTGTATGACTTTTGACAGTAAAATGTCTTCAGCAACCTCACCTTGTTAGCTGAGTTTGGCTGTTCCTCACCCAGTTTTATTCCTCCTACACAGCTGTTTCTGTTTCAGTTAATGATTGTGTTTCAACCTTCATATTGAATTGATGATCATTAGCACCTGTTTGGTATAATTGTTTAATCATATACCTGACTATATGCCTACAAAATCCCTGAATTTGTGAAAGTGTACCTAGAAGAATTGATGCTGTTTTGAAGGCAAAGGGTGGTCACACCAAATATGGATTTGATTTCGATTTTTCTTCTGTTCAATATATATTGCATTTAGTTAATTGATAAATATAATCTATTAACATGTCTATATTTTAAAGCATATATTATTTACATATTTTTTCACACCTGCCAAAACTTTTATACATACTATATATATATATATTATTATTATTGTTATTTTTTTTTTTTTTTTTTTTTTTTTTTGGATGTTAGAGTTAGGATGGTATTTACCGCGCATAGTTTTCAATGTTATTTCCGAATCTCTCCTTTAACATGTCTGAAGGGGACACTGTATTACTTAAAACGTGAATTAACGTCTTAAAACGTGTTAACAGTGAGCAGTTACCTTGGGATTACACACCAGGTTCAGACGCATTGATTGGACTAATGTATCCGCAGGCGACCTAAGACTCACCGTTTCAACGGTGTCAGTAGTGCTCAACAGAAAAGAATGCATACAGAAAAATATTGTATACTGGCCATGGGCTTTGGTTTTGCCCAGAGCCGTAACTAAGCATTTAGCTACAAATATGCAATATATATATATATATATATATATATATATATATATATATATATATATATATTATATGCACCTCCGAATGAAGCAACCGGAGGTGGATGGAAAGACTCATATCGTAGCTACCGGGGCATGCAAGACTCCATATCATAGCTACCGGGCATGCATATATATATATATATATATATATATATATATATATATATATATATATATATATATATATATATATATTATTATTATTATTATTATTATTTTTTTTTTTTTTTTTTTTTTTTTTTGGATGTTAGGAGTTAGGATGGTATTTACTCGCGCATAGTTTTCAATGTTATTTCCGAATCTCTCCTTTAACATGTCTGAAGGGGACACTGTATTACTTAAAACGTGAATTAACGTCTTAAAACGTGTTAACAGTGAGCAGTTACCTTGGGATTACACACCAGGTTCAGACGCATTGATTGGACTAATGTATCCGCAGGCGACCTAAGACTCACCGTTTCAACGGTGTCAGTAGTGCTCAACAGAAAAGAATGCATACAGAAAAATATTGTATACTGGCCATGGGCTTTGGTTTTGCCCAGAGCCGTAACTAAGCATTTAGCTACCAGGGCATGCAAATATATATATATATATATATATATATATATATATATATATATATATATATATATATATATATATATATATATGCATGCACCGAATGAAGCAACCGGAGGTGGATGGAAAGACTCCATATCGTAGCTACCGGGCATGCAAGACTCCATATCATAGCTACCGGGCATGCAATTATATATATATATATATATATATATATATATATATATATATATATATATATATATATATATATATATTATTATTATTTTTTTTTTTTTTTTTTTTTTTTGTTTTTTTTTTTTAGTTAGGATGGTATTTACTCGCAATTAACAGTTTTCAATGTTATTTCCGAATCTCTCCTTTAACATGTCTGAAGGGGACACTGTATTACTTAAAACGTGAATTAACGTCTTAAAACGTGTTAACAGTGAGCAGTTACCTTGGGATTACACATCTTTCAGAACTAACCATTGTTCATGTATCCGCATTGATTGGACTCACCGTTTCAACCTGTCAGTAGTAATCAAAGAAAAGAATGCATACAGAAAAATATTGTAACGGTGGGCTTTGGTTTTGCCCAGAGCCATAACCATCAGAAAAGGACTCCTATTCATATATATATAAAAGATATTTATATATGGCTTTATATTATATGTTTTGGGTAATTGTGTCATGCTGCCGTAAATAAATTTGGCATGCAAGATATCATCCCTGATGGTATTGCATATATATAAGTATATATATATATATTATATATATATGGGATATATCATTAATTATGACCATGCCCCTCCGAATGAAGTTATTTCAATGCAGGTGGAACTGGAAAAACGAACCTCCACCATCGCAGTTACTGTTGCCTGCAAGACACTCATATCATAATGTACCGCAGGCATGCCCAGCCCTTATATATATAAATATATATATATATATAAATATATATATAAATATTTTGATCATCATTATATTATTATATATGTTATTATTTTTATTTTTTTTTTTTTTTTTTTTGATGTTAGAGTTGAGTCGATGGGCCTTTACCACGCGATAGTTTTGGCCAGTTATTTCCATGAATCTATTATTCTTTAACATGTCTGAAAGATTTTTTTTTTTTGGATGTTAGGGTCCCACACTGCCAATTCTGAGCTGAATGGCACTTAAACATCTTCCGATTAACGTAACGTTAAAACGTGTTAACAGTGAGCAGTTACCTTGGGATTACACACCAGGTTCAGACGCATTGATTGACTAATGTATCCGCAGAGCTTGGACAAGACACATCTGGAAAACCCTGTCAGTAGTGCTTGGGAATGCATACAGATGAAAATATTGTATTATTGCTGTGCTCAGGGCTTTGGTTTTGTATGAGAGCCAGTAAACTGTCTTCAGATTTATTTATTATATATGATTTGGCTATTTATATATATTTATTCCTGTTATTTTTATATTTTTTTTTTTTTTTGGATTAATTGTGTTTTAACCTACATATTGAATTGATGATCATTAGCATGAAAAATGTGAATGAATCATAAAACGTGAACTATATGCCTTGGGATTAAATCCCAGGTTCAGACTTTGATGCAAGTATCCGCACCTAAGAAGAATTTCAAAGGAAAGAATGCATCACAAAAATATTGTATTTGATTTTGGTTTTGCTTCTGTTCATACTTTGCATTTAGCTTGATAAATATATATATATTAACATATATATATATAAAGCATTCCGGAATATATATAAAGACATATATATATATATATATATATATATATATATATATATATATATATATTATTATTATTATTGTTATTTTTTTTTTTTTTTTTTTTTTTTTTTTGGATGTTAGGAGTTAGGATGGTATTTACTCGCGCATAGTTTTCAATGTTATTTCCGAATCTCTCCTTTAACATGTCTGAAGGGGACACTGTATTACTTAAAACGTGAATTAACGTCTTAAAACGTGTTAACAGTGAGCAGTTACCTTGGGATTACACACCAGGTTCAGACGCATTGATTGGACTAATGTATCCGCAGGCGACCTAAGACTCACCGTTTCAACGGTGTCAGTAGTGCTCAACAGAAAAGAATGCATACAGAAAAATATTGTATACTGGCCATGGGCTTTGGTTTTGCCCAGAGCCGTAACTAAGCATTTAGCTACCAAGGCATGCAAATATATATATATATATATATATATATATATATATATATATATATATATATATATATATATATATATATAATTGTTTGCACCTCCGAATGAAGCAACCGGAGGTGGATGGAAAGACTCCATATCGTAGCTACCGGGGCATGCAAGACTCCATATCATAGCTAACGGGCATATATATATATATATATATATATATATATATATATATATATATATATATATATATTATATATATATTATTTTTTTTTTTTTTTTTTTTTTTTTTTTTTTTTTTTTTTGATGTTAGGAGTTAGGATGGTATTTACTCGCGCATAGTTTTCAATGTTATTTCCGAATCTCTCCTTTAACATGTCTGAAGGGGACACTGTATTACTTAAAACGTGAATGAACGTCTTAAAACGTGTTAACAGTGAGCAGTTACCTTGGGATTACACACCAGGTTCAGACGCATTGATTGGACTAATGTATCCGCAGGCGACCTAAGACTCACCGTTTCAACGGTGTCAGTAGTGCTCAACAGAAAAGAATGCATACAGAAAAATATTGTATACTGGCCATGGGCTTTGGTTTTGCCCAGAGCCGTAACTAAGCATTTAGCTACAAGGGCATATATATATATATATATATATATATATATATATATATATATATATATATATATATATATATAATATGTATGCACCTCCGAATGAAGCAACCGGAGGTGGATGGAAAGACTCCATATCGTAGCTACCGGGCATGCAAGACTCCATATCATAGCTACCGGGGCATTATATATATATATATATATATATATATATATATATATATATATATATATATATATATATTATTATTTTTTTTTTTTTTTTTTTTTTTTTTTTTTGGATGTTAGAGTTAGGATGGTATTTACTCGCGCATAGTTTTCAATGTTATTTCCGAATCTCTCCTTTAACATGTCTGAAGGGGACACTGTATTACTTAAAACGTGAATGAACGTCTTAAAACGTGTTAACAGTGAGCAGTTACCTTGGGATTACACACCAGGTTCAGACGCATTGATTGGACTAATGTATCCGCAGGCGACCTAAGACTCACCGTTTCAACGGTGTCAGTAGTGCTCAACAGAAAAGAATGCATACAGAAAAATATTGTATACTGGCCATGGGCTTTGGTTTTGCCCAGAGCCGTAACTAAGCATTTAGCTACCGGGGCATGCAAACATATATATATATATATATATATATATATATATATATATATATATATATATATATATATATATATATATATATTTATAAATTGCATGCCCTCCGGTTGATATATGCAATTTATATACTGCATGGTTCATTATGGAATAATACTATCACTCAAGACTAGCCTAATATCACACAAGTGGCAAAGGCAAAGTTACTATCTAATACTAAACGTAGTACAATACAAAATGTGAAAAAGAAGTACAAATGTTATTAGAATACACTTTATAACAAGAACAGTTTAATCAAGAAATATTGATTAAGATATCACAATGGTAACCCACTTTTGCAGATAACATTATTCATGTTTAAGACTGTGCATACTGTATAAAAAGAACGTACTGGTGTGTTAGAAACTGAATTATGTCTCCTCCTAGTGGACATTACAATATTTAATCTCATATTATTGTTGGGGAAAATAAATATAATTTTCACTTTTAATTGGGCTTATTGTGTTGAAAGAAAAGGTTTCAGAAATGAATGTACGGTGGTTTGCTTTCATACATAATACATGTCAGTGACTTTGATAGAGGCCTGAGAACAAGTATTTAACTGGCAGGCAATTATATTCCAAAGACTGCACAAGTTTATGTTTCATAAGGAAGTCTCAGAAATGATGAGTCATTTTGGGGCTCCTGAGTGGCGATCCGATAAAGGCGCCTGTGTGGAGTGCAGGATGCGCCCTATAGCCTGGACGTCGCCAATTCGAGTCCAGGCTATTCCACTGCCGACCGTGGACAGGAGCTCCCAGGGGGCGACGCACAATTGACAGAGCACCGCCCGGGGGGGGGTGGGTCTGGCCGGGCGCCTGCGGGCTTGCCAGTAAGCTGCCCAGAGCCGCATTGTCCTCCGACGCTGTAGTTCTGAGGTGGCTGCATGGTGGGCCTGCAGTGTGTAAAAGAAGCGGTCGGCTGATGGCACACACTTCAGAGGACAGTGTGTGTTCGTCTTCGCCGCTCCCGAGTCAGCGCCAGGAGGTAGCGGTGGGCTGAGCCTAAAAATAATTGGCTATTCCAAATTGGGGAGAAAATAATAAAAACAATTGGTGACTAATAAACTGAAAAAAAAAAAAAATGATGAGTCATTCAGGACCAGCAGATTTTCACCGCCAGCTTTCCTCAAGAACTTCAACTAATCATTGTGGATGGTCCAGTGTCATCCTGGCTGTCCATGGCAGCCCTGTCCCTTATTGATTCTATGATGGCTGTTGTTTCTAAGTATTAATGAAGTATTACAATCTGTAATTCATATTCATATTCTGTAATTCATATTCACGATTGCTCTCCGGGTGCCTGTGAAGAAGATTTGTTGATGCCCTACACTTTCCCAGCTACCCGTCCATTTCAATAGAATACCTACCCATTGATCATGGCGCTTTGCATAATGAACTTAGAATTATAAATGTAGTATTGTAATATGAGATGCCTCTATTTTGATGTCACCACTGAAATACTTAAAGAATCTTTTCATAACGGGACAAGTAGACGCCGTTGTAATCTGTAGCTGTAGTCAAAATAAAAAAAAAAAACTTTAGGGAGATCTGCAGTCTATATGGTGTGGCATTGGCAGAAATGAATAATACTTTAGACCTACTGCATAATTTTTCAATACTCAATTCACTGGAGACAGAAACCTGGCATGGGTGGAGGCTCCTTACATTTTGGTACTCTGCAATTAGTTGCATCCTGTTTGAAAGCTATGAAAGAAAAGAAGTGCCACATTAGCACTGTTTATGAAGTGGAATTGTATGTTGGGAAAATGTATAGTAAAATAAATCTCCTTATTAGAAAGTAAGATTGGTCCACTTCCTTGCTATAATGCAAAATCCTTTAACCCTTGTTTGACCTTTGTTTCTGAAACTATGTAGGTAACCCTTTGGCCATTCTTCTCTTGAAAGAGCTGTTAAATGCCCTCATTAATGAGTGGCCAAGATGTCACATGTGATGAAGAATGTCATTTAGTAAGAGAGGCAAAAGGAATTTGAATTAGGACCAATATACAGTGCCCTTGGCTGTGAGGCATTCATATTTCATTTTGAAGCTTTTCTTTATACCAGATGTTTAAGACTAGGGTAGGGAGTGATTTACTTATTAGATTCTGTGACTGTAATTTGAAGCAATTATCTCCAACGAGATTGTGCTTTGTTCATGTACCAATTAGCTGAACCTTGGTCGACTCAAGGGGGGGGGAAATAAAAATAGAAACGGCCCATAGAAGGGATCTTTGATACAATATGTGCCCAGAACTGAATACCGTCTCCCTCACAAGTATCAAAATCGGTACCCAGGTCTCAGATCTTTTGTACGCTAGCACCCTGTTTATACAAACCAAAACTAAGTACTCAATCTTAAACCATTAATGAGAACACTCCTCTCTATATTAAGGCTGCTATTTTTACATTTTCTTTTGTAAAGGTGCATATAACCTGCGGTAAACTCAACTGCACCATTTAAACGATGTCTGGGGCCATGTAAAGAAAAAAAAAAAATACTGGTATAATAAATGAATATCAGAAAAAACAATACCTTTCAATTGGTCATTTAAGATCATTTCACATTTACATTACACACTTTTCTATTAAGGTAGAAAAGTAAACACATAAGAAAAAATATATTTGCACACACATGTGCTTCTGTGTTGGGAGTACAGAGCATTCAAAAACCTCATGGCTAATTAACATAAAGCTCAATCTTAAAGAGTAACTGTATTCAAAAAATATGTCCCCACTTGTTGCTACAACTGTTTAAATAAGGTACCTCTAATTTTTGTTTTCATTGTTAACATCCTGACAACTTTTTACACTTATAACTTTAAAGTCTGTTTCAAAGCTCTTTTATAAATGGCCACTCTAGTGCACTGGGGTTTGAGATCTGTCCTCTAAATCACTGCAGGAAGAGCGCTGGCTTTTCTGTTCCGCACCACATCATGGATCGTTATTGCTGTATAACCTGTTTGACAATGTGGTTAGTGATCCTAATTCACCATCAGTGCACTAGAACACAAACACACACACATATATATATATATATATATATATATATATATATATATATATATATATATATATATATATATATATGCTCAAATTTGTTGGTACCCTTACAGCTCATTGAAATAATGCTTCATTCCTCCTGAAAAGTGATGAAATTAAAAGCTATTTTATCATGTATACTTGCATGCCTTTGGTATGTCATAGAATAAAGCAAAGAAGCTGTGAAAAGAGATGAATTATTGCTTATTCTACAAAGATATTCTAAAATGGCCTGGACACATTTGTTGGTACCCCTTAGAAAAGATAATAAATAGTTGGATTATAGTGATATTTCAAACTAATTAGTTTCTTTAATTAGTATCACACATGTCTCCAATCTTGTAATCAGTCATTCAGCCTATTTAAATGGAGAAAAGTAGTCACTGTGTTGTTTGGTATCATTGTGTGCACCACACTGAACATGGACCAGAGAAAGCAAAGGAGAGAGTTGTCTGAGGAGATCAGAAAGAAAATAATAGACAAGCATGGTGAAGGTAAAGGCTACAAGACCATCTCCAAGCAGCTTGATGTTCCTGTGACAACAGTTGCAAATATTATTAAGAAGTTTAAGGTCCATGGAACTGTAGCCAACCTCCCTGGGCGCGGCCGCAAGAGGAAAATCGACCCCAGATTGAACAGAAGGATAGTGCGAATTGTAGAAAAAGAACCAAGGATAACTGCCAAAGAGATACAAGCTGAACTCCAAGGTGAAGGTACGTCAGTTTCTGATCGCACCATCCGTCGCTTTTTGAGCGAAAGTGGGCTCCATGGAAGAAGACCCAGGAGGACACCACTTTTGAATGAAAAACATAAAAAAGCCAGACTGGAATTTGCTAAAATGCATATTGACAAGCCACAATCCTTCTGGGAGAATGTCCTTTGGACAGATGAGTCAAAATTGAGCTTTTTGGCAAGTCACATCAGCTGTATGTTCACAGATGAAAAAATGAAGCTTTCAAAGAAAAGAACACCATACCTACAGTGAAACATGGAGGAGGCTCGGTTATGTTTTGGGGCTGCTTTGCTGCACCTGGCACAGGGTGCCTTGAATCTGTGCAGGGCACAATGAAATCTCAAGACTATCAAGGCATTCTGGAGCGAAACGTACTGCCCAGTGTCAGAAAGCTCTGTCTCAGTCGCAGGTCATGGGTCCTCCAACAGGATAATGACCCAAAACACACAGCTAAAAGCACCCAAGAATGGATAAGAACAAAACATTGGACTATTCTGAAGTGGTCTTCTATGAGTCCTGATCTGAATCCTATCGAACATCTATGGAAAGAGCTGAAACTTGCAGTCTGGAGAAGGCACCCATCAAACCTGAGACAGCTGGAGCAGTTTGCTCAAGAAGAGGGGCCAAACTACCTGTTAACAGGTGCAGAAGTCTCATTGAGAGCTACAGAAAACGTTTGATTGCAGTGATTGCCTCTAAAGGTTGTGCAACAAAATATTAGGTTAGCGGTCCCATCATTTTTGTCCATGCCATTTTCATTTGTTTTATTATTTACAATATTATGTTGAATAAAAAATCAAAAGCAAAGTCTGATTTCTATTAAATATGGAATAAACAATGATGGATGCCAATTACTTTTGTCAGTTTCAAGTTATTTCAGAGAAAATTGTGCATTCTTCGTTTTTTGTGGAGGGGTACCAACAAATTTGAGCATCGCCTATATATATATATATATATATATATATATATATATATATATATATATATATATATATATAGTAATGACTTGGTAAGAATGGAAGTGTGAAACAGGCGTTCTTCAAAAGCAGCAATCACTTTTATTTTGCATTAAAGAACAGGCTACATACTTCTTAGCAAGACAGGTTACTTCTCCAACTCTCCACTCCTGTCTAGCATGCAAGCTGCCTCTTACAGCCCACAACCCGTACAACATTGCAGGTTAACCACGACCAATCAGTGGCCACTATCAGCCCCACTCCCCCTGGCTCCTGCAAGGTACATATAATGATCCTGCAAGGTTGCACCAATAATCCAATATAGGGGAACAGTGTCTGCAGCAGGGTAAGCGCCCTTACGCATGGGAAGCACGGTCGCAGACCATGCAACTTTGCTCTGCAAAGCACTTCAAGCACAGACGCATGCAGAAAGTCCCAGTGACAGCCTTTTGTTACAATATATATTATTAGTGATTGTATTAGAGGCTCATATATCATCATTTGATCCTCGACTACCTTTTTTCTATATGGTCTCCTTTTCCAAACATAGATGAAAAATTATGATTTTAAAATGTTGACTGCATCAGGATACACAACATAAAAAGCTTGGCTGTTGAATAATTAACTGGAATGTCATTGAGTAAAACAGAAATATATTGGGGAAAAGAAATACAGACGTTTCAGCAGTTTAATATTAGTTAATGTTTTTTTATAACATTTATTATCAGTAAACTAAAGGGAGGTATTAACACTGTTGTAGAACAATCTTTTCTGAATTTGCTGTGGGACAAATTAATAAATGAAGTGTTTCTCCACTGCAGTGTCAGCAAATGTTATTACTGTATTTATATAAACCTTTATAGAAACAAAAGAGAAATATTTTCAGTAGAATAAGATTTTGTTCAACAAATCTAAAACAACACAATGATAATACCAGTATTTGATGTTTTTCAGTTCAAATACCTTACACAAAGGATGCAAAAATGCACACCATTTCATCAAAAAACAAGTTCTGTTATATTATACAGCAGAGAAAATGCCTTGAAAAGGGCTCATCTCAGCCAGTTAAAGTATGTTCTGGGTTTCACAGTTTAACCTTGTGAGGAGAGTGACACTGGTAATATATAAGTGCTTGTGCCGTAATACTTTCCTAAAATAATAATTCACTTTGAGAGACTTTGACTATAGTTCAGATTGCCATCACATTATATAAAACAGCAATACAAAAATGAACGCCTAAATATTAGAAATGTTCTCGTTAATTCTCCCTATTGTGCAATAATACGCATATAAAAAAATCCAATCAAATATCATAATATACAAATACAGAATACAAATATGTTCTAAATGTTTTACATGTATGTGTTTAGTCTTTGACCAGGTAATCAACCTGGCAACACCTGAGAAAATAAAGGCAGCTTGTATTGGTTGCCAACAGGCCCTTATACAGTGATTCGAGTGAAAAGACAACCCATTCTTCACAAAAACTAATTTATTTTAACACATTTTTCCATTATTCTTATTTTTTATTTTAGCTTTTCTCTTCACATTTTTTAGTAAACAAAAAAAGCACAAACAAAATCTCAACGTGTTTCGACAGAGTCTTAATCATGAGTAAACTTAATTTGATACAGAGGAACACCCTTTTTTTTACACTCAATTCTCCACAGGCGATTAATCACCTTTACGTCACAAACCTTCAATTGACAATCAGAACAATCAAAAACAACTGAAATTAATAAGTAATTAGGTACAGAAATGACAACAGAAGGCAGAAGACCATACTTTTTATATTATTTTAAACACTCAATCTGTACGTCAACACAAAACTTTTCATACCACTAAATATTCTTTTACTAAGTTACTTTTTTTTTTTTTACTCTGCAACTTGAATAATGAACAGAGGTATATACTGTATACATACAAACATACATGCTACAAAAAATACCCATATTTAAAGTCTTCATTAAGGCCATGTGGTGGAACAGAATTAAAAAAAATATCACAAAAGTTTCCTTCTCAAGAGTTGTTTGTCAGCTGAGCTATCTCTTAAAAGGTGATTAATCACCTGTGGAAAATTGAGTGTATAAAAAAAAAAGGTGTTCCTCTGTATCAAATTAAGTCTACTCATGAATAAGACGAAACGCTTGAGATTTTGTTTGTGCTTTTTGTTTTCTAAAAATATTTGAAGAGAAAAGCTCAAATAAAAAATAAGAATAATGGGAACAATTTGTTAAAATTGGTTAAAATTCAGCGCAATAGACAATGCAGCCATGCTCCAGTCACAAAAGCTATCCCTACTATCAACACATTAATATCCATAATTCTATTTATTTAACAGTTGGCATTTAAAAACTTTAGACACGAAGTTGTTACATGTCTTGCATCCCTAAAAATTAAAAAAAATAAACATTTTTAAAATCATTACTGAATTAAACATTTTACCAGCGTTGAAAAATCTATATGTAGCGTATATATATATATATATATATATATATATATATATATATATATATATACACACACACACACAGTATATATAGCACTGTATTCATCCTATTTTTCCTTTTCAAGCTCAAGTAAAAAACGTTTGTGTTTTTTTGTTTTCGTCACTTAGTTTAGGTTTATCAGAGGTACATGAATTAAAACTGTACCTCTAAACCTAAGTGACAAAGCAACATCTTCCTCTTAACTTAGCAATAACTGAACTATGCAATTTACAGGAATATAAACAAACAACCAATGCATAAAAAATAAGTTTATTTCAGAGATAGTCTCGCTTAGAAAATCTGAACCTGGTTGCCGGTCTGAAAAGTAACTGGAATCTCTGTACTTGTTCAGATTAGCCTGGCCTAAATTAATCACATTTCAAGACATTAATTTTCAAGATCTCCAATGAGTTTTTGTTTTCTTGGGAAACTACAAAATAATTAATTTACTGAACTGATCTGAGTGGAATGGAACTGCTGATTGAAGAAATTCAGAGACTGACAGATGATAATTATAGTAAAAGGCTGTTTTATGAGATAAGAAACAGGTTTATCCTTTGTGCCAATTGTGCTGCACTGTGTCTTGGTTTTGTGATGTGGAAGCCGAGGGCTTAGGACCACCATACTCCTTTCATGTGTGACTTAAACTGGATTTGAAGTCAAGCATTCAGAGATGTAGTGTGTGTGTTTACCAACACACCTATTTCCATTAATATTCTGCATTTTGACAGGTTTGGTAAACTTAATTTGTTGACTCTAAAACAAGTATGTCGGTACATCACGCCATTTACAAAATAAGAGCCGAACTGTACATGTAAAAATGTAAGTCTGACATACCTATATACTCAACAACAGACAAAGGATAACAGTTAGATGTATGTGTGACATACACAATATGTAAGCCCCACTATATTCCACAGCAGGGAATAATAAGGCAAACAAATTAGTTTAAATAGTATCAGTGATGTGTAATTTTTCAATAACGTCAGGACGTGTGATGCAAGCTAACTGCAGTCTGTATTACTTCTTCGTCTTCGCTGACAGCAGTGTCCAGGTCCTTGTCTTTGCGCCCACTTGTTGTTCTTTCACAAACTCCTCCTGTATCCTCTCCAGCTCCTGCAGCTCGGCTGTCAGCCTCTACATGTGAAACTCTCGTCTGTTCTTCAGCAGCTTCATAGGGAAGGGGTTCATATCATTAAACGCTATGGTCATTAGTTTCCTAAAGACAGAAGATACAGAGAAAACAAAATGCCACTGATGAAACAACTGCAAAGTTAAAAGGACCTGGGAACTCTGCATTTTTCCCTTTTCAAAAAAATAAATAAATAAAAAGTAAAAAATTAAATTCAAAAAACAAAAAAAAAGACAAACATATTGGAAACAATGCCCCCAATTTGAATTCATTTTTTTCACACTGCGGAGACAAAAGACAAACATACACACTTGAGAAAGGCAATGCACAGTTCTAACAGGAACAAAAAACTGTAGACTATACACATCCTGCACTCCACGTTGATGCGCCTCGAGCCCCACACAGTTCTAACAGGAACAAAAAAATTTAAGTCTGACATAATTTTCTAACATAATTGTTTAGAGATTGAACCCATTAACTTCTACAGTGTATCAATCTTCAGGTGGTCCAAATCAGTCAATGGCCCCTGTCTCTGCACAGCCGGCACTGCCTGGATTCTTGTCTAATACTGAAGCATGAATGGCTGCATCTAAATGAATGTGTTTGTATTTCAGGTTTAGTGGCTGGGCAGAGGAGAAACATGGTGATTGAATCAATAATTCCAATGAAAAGGCTTTGAGAACTAAATGGAAACATATTTCTGCTGCTTTACAGTCATTGTGAGAAAGCTCTGCCAAATTATTATCATATAATCCCAGTTATTTCACTGAAAATCAAGAGAAAGCAGACTGATTGATCCAGTTCCGTGCTACAGTATAACAGAAAATAAATGTTTTCAGTAAATAAAAGGCAACAGAACCTTGGAATTATTCATCCTTAGGATAACTTATTTTTACTACTAAGACCTAATGGCAAGAAAATTCTGTTTTTAATAGTATTTTGAACGGGTTGGTTTCATTAAATCCACAATTAGCACTAATTTTGGACTACCTTACCTAAGATAACAATAGGTAGTCCAGGATTAGTGCTAATCAGGGCCTGTGAAACCAGCCAATTGACCTACCAGTTAAATTGTTCAACACTTTAATAATCTGCTTGCAACTGTTCATTAAACAGCTATACATACAGTACATCTGTTTTCTAACCTGCAAAGAGGACATTATGTGGGTCTGTGAGGTGGGGGCTCCATTACCTGTAGGAAGTGAATGGTAAAGAAGGACTTACGGTTTCATAGTGGATGCATGGTAAAGCTCAGTAAACTGCAAAATCACTGTTCACATTTACCATCATCAAAATGGTACAAGACAGTTTACTGAAATCACTAACTTTACTAGTGGTTAAAAGCATGGCCACTGGAGTGAGTGAGATGAGTGTGAACTGTTTATACAGTCTGTGATTGACAGCAACTGGTCTGATGCGCCTGCTGTACATTATCATCATCCTCATTCTGCCTCACCTGCCATCAGAGATAGTTTTGGTGAAAAACAGAGGTATTGGTAGATTTCAGATTGTCCTGAATTTTTAGAATGTCCTCTTCATTGTACTTAAAGAGGGCCAGTGCATAGCGAAATATCACCTGGAAACAGAAAGAAGGAAATACTGTTCAGGTTAAAAAGAAGGATACTTTCGCCATCAAGTCGTCACTGGACTGAGCCTTTTATAATTAATTATATTTTACTTATTTCCATGTTTTTCATTTTTACTCTATAAACTCTAAAATGTCATTACTATAATTTAAAATAATTGATAAGCTGTTACAATGTAAGTGTGACATACTGTGCACATGTTTGCAAGTTAAGACAATTTTTCAACAATTTGTGCTGAAAATGTATTAAGCACGCTTCAACACAGTTGGGTAAGTGTGGGTGGTGTGGGTGGTGTTGGTGGTGGGGTGGGTATTAAAGGATCAATTACTAACACAGCCGGCGCTGTACCTTTGTGCCCTCATAGAGGAAAGCGTCCCACACTCTGAGCAGGATGTCGCTGACCAGACTTTCCACCTAAGACCACCAGGAACCAGTTGAAGGTGATGAGGGAATGATCGATGCTGTGCTCCTTGAAGTGGGCCAGGCGAGGCATCTTCTCAGCAAGAAAGTCACGGAACACCCTCTGATCAGCCTGCAAGGAACAAAGAGCTCTGCTTAGAGCAGCAGGAGTTGCTCAGCTGTTAGAACAAATAGGGACTATGACTGCCTGAATTAGCACATCCACAGTACTTACTGGTGAAGCAAAGGGGATAGCATTAAAACTCAGCTATAGGCTGACGAGCAATGTCACAAATATTTTAACATTTTCTTAGTAATAACGGAGAGACATGGACAAATTAGCCAATTTCCATAACAGGTGCCTTTGGAAAATAGGCAAAACTGGTCAAACAAAA
>JAHFZB010000172.1:13347-55320 GCA_036884735.1 Huso huso | reverse complement strand
TATATGCATGCCCCGGTAGTTAAATGTTTAGTTACGGCTCTGGGCAAAACCAAAGCCCATGGCCAGTATACAATATTTTTCTGTATGCATTATTTTCTGTTGAGCACTACTGACACCGTTGAAACGATGAGTCTTAGTTAACCTGCGGATACATTAGTTCAATCAATGCGTCTGAACCTGGTGTGTAATCCCAAGGTAACTGCTCACTGTTAACACGTTTTTTAGTAATACAGTGTCCCCTTCAGACATGTTAAAGGAGAGATTCGTAAATAACATTCAAAACTATGCGCGTAAATACCACCCTGACACCTAACAAAAAAAAAAAAAAAAATTGCATGCCCCGGTAGCAACGATATGGGGTCTTTCCATCCACCTCTGGTTGCTTCAACCGGAGGTTATATATATATATATATATATATATATATATATATATATATATATATATATATATATATATATATATATATATATATATTTGCATGCCCCGGTAGCTAAATGCTTAGTTACGGCTCTGGGCAAAACCAAAGCCCATGGCCAGTATACAATATTTTTCTGTATGCATTATTTTCTGTTGAGCACTACTGACACCGTTGAAACGGTGAGTCTTAGGTCGCCTGCGGATACATTAGTTCAATCAATGCGTCTGAACCTGGTGTGTAATCCCAAGGTAACTGCTCACTGTTAACACGTTTTAAGTAATACAGTGTCCCCTTCAGACATGTTAAAGGAGAGATTCGTAAATAACATTCAAAACGTAAATACCACCCTGACACCTAACATCCAAAAAAAAAAAAAAAAATTGCATGCCCCGGTAGCAACGATACCTTCAACGGAGGTCCAAATAAAAAAAATATATAAATATATATATATATATATATATATATAAATTGCATGCCCCGGTAGCTAAATGCTTAGTTACGGCTCTGGGCAAAACCAAAGCCCATGGCCAGTATACAATATTTTTCTGTATGCATTATTTTCTGTTGAGCACTACTGACACCGTTGAAACGGTGTGTTTTAGGTCGCCTGCGGATACATTAGTTCAATCAATGCGTCTGAACCTGGTGTGTAATCCCAAGGTAACTGCTCACTGTTAACACGTTTTAAGTAATACAGTGTCCCCTTCAGACATGTTAAAGGAGAGATTCGTAAATAACATTCAAAACTATGCGCGTAAATACCACCCTGACACCTAACATCCAAAAAAAAAAAAAAAAAAAAAAATTGCATGCCCCGGTAGCAACGATATGGAGTCTTTCCATCCACCTCTGGTTGCTTCAACCGGAGGTGCATGTATATATATATATATATATATATATATATATATATATATATATATATATATATATATATATATATATATATGCATGCCCCGGTAGCTAAATGCTTAGTTACGGCTCTGGGCAAAACCAAAGCCCATGGCCAGTATACAATATTTTTCTGTATGCATTATTTTCTGTTGAGCACTACTGACACCGTTGAAACGGTGAGTCTTAGGTCGCCTGCGGATACATTAGTTCAATCAATGCGTCTGAACCTGGTGTGTAATCCCAAGGTAACTGCTCACTGTTAACACGTTTTAAGTAATACAGTGTCCCCTTCAGACATGTTAAAGGAGAGATTCGTAAATAACATTCAAAACTATGCGCGTAAATACCACCCTGACACCTAACATCAAAAAAAAAAAAAAAAAAAAATTGCATGCCCCGGTAGCAACGATATGGGGTCTTTCCATCCACCTCTGGTTGCTTCAACCGGAGGTGCATGCAATATATATATATATATATATATATATATATATATATATATATATATATATATATATATTTATATATATTAGTTACATGCCCCTGTAGCTAAATGCTTAGTTACGGCTCTGGGCAAAACCAAAGCCCATGGCCAGTATACAATATTTTTCTGTATGCATTATTTTCTGTTGAGCACTACTGACACCGTTGAAACGGTGAGTCTTAGTTAACCTGCGGATACATTAGTTCAATCAATGCGTCTGAACCTGGTGTGTAATCCCAAGGTAACTGCTCACTGTTAACACGTTTTAAGTAATACAGTGTCCCCTTCAGACATGTTAAAGGAGAGATTCGTAAATAACATTCAAAACTATGCGCGTAAATACCACCCTGACACCTAACATCCAAAAAAAAAAAAAAAAAATTGCATGCCCCGGTAGCAACGATATGGGGTCTTTCCATCCACCTCTGGTTGCTTCAACCGGAGGTATGCAATTTATATATATATATATATATATATATATATATATATATATATATATATATATATATATATTATATATATATATATATATATTTTCTTTCTTTTTTTTTTATGTTTTGCATGCCCCGGTAGCTAAATGCTTAGTTACGGCTCTGGGCAAAACCAAAGCCCATGGCCAGTATACAATATTTTTCTGTATGCATTATTTTCTGTTGAGCACTACTGACACCGTTGAAACGGTGAGTCTTAGGTCGCCTGCGGATACATTAGTTCAATCAATGCGTCTGAACCTGGTGTGTAATCCCAAGGTAACTGCTCACTGTTAACACGTTTTAAGTAATACAGTGTCCCCTTCAGACATGTTAAAGGAGAGATTCGTAAATAACATTCAAAACTATGCGCGTAAATACCACCCTGACACCTAACATCCAAAAAAAAAAAAAAATTGCATGCCCCGGTAGCAACGATATGGGGTCTTTCCATCCACCTCTGGTTGCTTCAACCGGAGGTGCATAGTTATATATATATATATATATATATATATATATATATATATATATATATATATATATATATATATATATATATATATATTTGCATGCCCCGGATAGCTAAATGCTTAGTTACGGCTCTGGGCAAAACCAAAGCCCATGGCCAGTATACAATATTTTTCTGTATGCATTATTTTCTGTTGAGCACTACTGACACCGTTGAAACGGTGAGTCTTAGTTAACCTGCGGATACATTAGTTCAATCAATGCGTCTGAACCTGGTGTGTAATCCCAAGGTAACTGCTCACTGTTAACACGTTTTTAAGTAATACAGTGTCCCCTTCAGACATGTTAAAGGAGAGATTCGTAAATAACATTCAAAACTATGCGCGTAAATACCACCCTGACACCTAACATCCAAAAAAAAAAAAAAAAAAATTGCATGCCCCGGTAGCAACGATATGGGGTCTTTCCATCCACCTCTGGTTGCTTCAACCGGAGGTGCATGCAATTATATATATATATATATATATATATATATATATATATATATATATATATATATATATATATAAATTGCATGCCCCGGTAGCTAAATGCTTAGTTACGGCTCTGGGCAAAACCAAAGCCCATGGCCAGTATACAATATTTTTCTGTATGCATTATTTTCTGTTGAGCACTACTGACACCGTTGAAACGGTGAGTCTTAGGTCGCCTGCGGATACATTAGTTCAATCAATGCGTCTGAACCTGGTGTGTAATCCCAAGGTAACTGCTCACTGTTAACACGTTTTAAGTAATACAGTGTCCCCTTCAGACATGTTAAAGGAGAGATTCGTAAATAACATTCAAAACTATGCGCGTAAATACCACCCTGACACCTAACATCCAAAAAAAAAAAAAAAATTGCATGCCCCGGTAGCAACGATATGGGGTCTTTCCATCCACCTCTGGTTGCTTCAACCGGAGGTGCATGCAATTTATATATATATATATATATATATATATATATATATATATATATATATATATATATATATATATATATATATTGCATGCCCCGGTAGCTAAATGCTTAGTTACGGCTCTGGGCAAAACCAAAGCCCATGGCCAGTATACAATATTTTTTCTGTATGCATTATTTTCTGTTGAGCACTACTGACACCGTTGAAACGGTGAGTCTTAGGTCGCCTGCGGATACATTAGTTCAATCAATGCGTCTGAACCTGGTGTGTAATCCTAAGGTAACTGCTCACTGTTAACGTTTTTTAAGTAATACAGTGTCCCCTTCAGACATGTTAAAGGAGAGATTCGTAAATAACATTCAAAACTATGCGCGTAAATACCACCCTGACACCTAACAAAAAAAAAAAAAAATTGCATGCCCCGGTAGCAACGATATGGGGTCTTTCCATCCACCTCTGGTTGCTTCAACCGGAGGTGCATGCAATTTATATATATATATATATATATATATATATATATATATATATATATATATATATATATATATATATATTTGCATGCCCCGGTAGCTAAATGCTTAGTTACGGCTCTGGGCAAAACCAAAGCCCATGGCCAGTATACAATATTTTTCTGTATGCATTATTTTCTGTTGAGCACTACTGACACCGTTGAAACGGTGAGTCTTAGGTCGCCTGCGGATACATTAGTTCAATCAATGCGTCTGAACCTGGTGTGTAATCCCAAGGTAACTGCTCACTGTTAACACGTTTTTTAGTAATACAGTGTCCCCTTCAGACATGTTAAAGGAGAGATTCGTAAATAACATTCAAAACTATGCGCGTAAATACCACCCTGACACCTAACATCCCAAAAAAAAAAAAAAAAAAAAATTGCATGCCCCGGTAGCAACGATATGGGGTCTTTCCATCCACCTCTGGTTGCTTCAACCGGAGGTGCAAAAAAAATATATATATATATATATATATATATATATATATATATATATATATATATAAATTGCATGCCCCGGTAGCTAAATGCTTAGTTACGGCTCTGGGCAAAACCAAAGCCCATGGCCAGTATACAATATTTTTCTGTATGCATTATTTTCTGTTGAGCACTACTGACACCGTTGAAACGGTGAGTCTTAGGTCGCCTGCGGATACATTAGTTCAATCAATGCGTCTGAACCTGGTGTGTAATCCCAAGGTAACTGCTCACTGTTAACACGTTTTAAGTAATACAGTGTCCCCTTCAGACATGTTAAAGGAGAGATTCGTAAATAACATTCAAAACTATGCGCGTAAATACCACCCTGACACCTAACATCCAAAAAAAAAAAAAAAAAAATGCCCGGTAGCAACGATATGGAGTCTTTCCATCCACCTCTGGTTGCTTCAACCGGAGGTGCATGCAATATATATATATATATATATATATATATATATATATATATATATATATATATATATATATATATATTTGCATGCCCCGGTTGTTAAATGCTTAGTTACGGCTCTGGGCAAAACCAAAGCCCATGGCCAGTATACAATATTTTTCTGTATGCATTATTTTCTGTTGAGCACTACTGACACCGTTGAAACGGTGAGTCTTAGGTAACCTGCGGATACATTAGTTCAATCAATGCGTCTGAACCTGAACCTGGTGTGTAATCCCAAGGTAACTGCTCACTGTTAACACGTTTTAAGTAATACAGTGTCCCCTTCAGACATGTTAAAGGAGAGATTCGTAAATAACATTCAAAACTATGCGCGTAAATACCACCCTGACACCTAACATCCAAAAAAAAAAAAAAAAAAATTGCATGCCCCGGTAGCAACGATATGGGGTCTTTCCATCCACCTCTGGTTGCTTCAACCGGAGGGCATGCAATTTATATATATATATATATATATATATATATATATATATATATATATATATATATATATATATATATATATATATATATATTTGCATGCCCCGGTAGCTAAATGCTTAGTTACGGCTCTGGGCAAAACCAAAGCCCATGGCCAGTATACAATATTTTTCTGTATGCATTATTTTCTGTTGAGCACTACTGACACCGTTGAAACGGTGAGTCTAAGGTAGCCTGCGGATACATTAGTTCAATCAATGCGTCTGAACCTGGTGTGTAATCCCAAGGTAACTGCTCACTGTTAACACGTTTTAAGTAATACAGTGTCCCCTTCAGACATGTTAAAGGAGAGATTCGTAAATAACATTCAAAACTATGCGCGTAAATACCACCCTGACACCTAACATCCAAAAAAAAAAAAAAAAATTGCATGCCCCGGTAGCAACGATATGGGGTCTTTCCATCCACCTCTGGTTGCTTCAACCGGAGGTGCATGCAATTTATATATATATATATATATATATATATATATATATATATATATATATATATATATATATATATATTTGCATGCCCCGGTAGCTAAATGTTTAGTTACGGCTCTGGGCAAAACCAAAGCCCATGGCCAGTATACAATATTTTTCTGTATGCATTATTTTCTGTTGAGCACTACTGACACCGTTGAAACGGTGAGTCTTAGGTCGCCTGCGGATACATTAGTTCAATCAATGCGTCTGAACCTGGTGTGTAATCCCAAGGTAACTGCTCACTGTTAAAACGTTTTTTAGTAATACAGTGTCCCCTTCAGACATGTTAAAGGAGAGATTCGTAAATAACATTCAAAACTATGCGCGTAAATACCACCCTGACACCTAACATCCAAAAAAAAAAAAAAATTGCATGCCCCGGTAGCAACGATATGGGGTCTTTCCATCCACCTCTGGTTGCTTCAACCGGAGGTGCATGCAATTTATATATATATATATATATATATATATATATATATATATATATATATATATATATATATATGCATGCCCCGGTAGCTAAATGCTTAGTTACGGCTCTGGGCAAAACCAAAGCCCATGGCCAGTATACAATATTTTTCTGTATGCATTATTTTCTGTTGAGCACTACTGACACCGTTGAAACGGTGAGTCTTAGTTCGCCTGCGGATACATTAGTTCAATCAATGCGTCTGAACCTGGTGTGTAATCCCAAGGTAACTGCTCACTGTTAACACGTTTTAAGTAATACAGTGTCCCCTTCAGACATGTTAAAGGAGAGATTCGTAAATAACATTCAAAACTATGCGCGTAAATACCACCCTGACACCTAACATCCAACATAAAAAAGAAAAAAAAAAAAAAAAAATTGCATGCCCCGGTAGCAACGATATGGAGTCTTTCCATCCACCTCTGGTTGCTTCAACCGGAGGTTATATATATATATATATATATATATATATATATATATATATATATATATATATATATATATATATATATATATATATATATATATGCATGCCCCGGTAGCTAAATGCTTAGTTACGGCTCTGGGCAAAACCAAAGCCCATGGCCAGTATACAATATTTTTCTGTATGCATTATTTTCTGTTGAGCACTACTGACACCGTTGAAACGATGAGTCTTAGTTAACCTGCGGATACATTAGTCCAATCAATGCGTCTGAACCTGGTGTGTAATCCCAAGGTAACTGCTCACTGTTAACACGTTTTAAGTAATACAGTGTCCCCTTCAGACATGTTAAAGGAGAGATTCGTAAATAACATTCAAAACTATGCGCGTAAATACCACCCTGACACCTAACATCCAAAAAAAAAAAAAAAAAAAAAATTGCATGCCCCGGTAGCAACGATATGGGGTCTTTCCATCCACCTCTGGTTGCTTCAACCGGAGGTGCATGCAATTTATATATATATATATATATATATATATATATATATATATATATATATATATATATATATATATATATGCATGCCCCGGTAGCTAAATGCTTAGTTACGGCTCTGGGCAAAACCAAAGCCCATGGCCAGTATACAATATTTTTCTGTATGCATTATTTTCTGTTGAGCACTACTGACACCGTTGAAACGGTGAGTCTTAGGTCGCCTGCGGATACATTAGTTCAATCAATGCGTCTGAACCTGGTGTGTAATCCTAAGGTAACTGCTCACTGTTAACACGTTTTTTTAGTAATACAGTGTCCCCTTCAGACATGTTAAAGGAGAGATTCGTAAATGACATTCAAAACTATGCGCGTAAATACCACCCTGACACCTAACATCCAAAAAAAAAAAAAAAAAATGCATGCCCCGGTAGCAACGATATGGGGTCTTTCCATCCACCTCTGGTTGCTTCAACCGGAGGTGCATGCAATTTATATATATATATATATATATATATATATATATATATATATATATATATATATATATATATTGCATGCCCCGGTAGCTAAATGCTTAGTTACGGCTCTGGGCAAAACCAAAGCCCATGGCCAGTATACAATATTTTTCTGTATGCATTATTTTCTGTTGAGCACTACTGACACCGTTGAAACGGTGAGTCTTAGGTAACCTGCGGATACATTAGTTCAATCAATGCGTCTGAACCTGGTGTGTAATCCCAAGGTAACTGCTCACTGTTAACACGTTTTAAGTAATACAGTGTCCCCTTCAGACATGTTAAAGGAGAGATTCGTAAATAACATTCAAAACTATGCGCGTAAATACCACCCTGACACCTAACATCCAAAAAAAAAAAAAAAAAAATTGCATTCCCCGGTAGCAACGATATGGGGTCTTTCCATCCACCTCTGGTTGCTTCAACCGGAGGTGCATACATATATATATATATATATATATATATATATATATATATATATATATATATATATATATATGCATGCCCCGGTAGCCCTAAATGCTTAGTTACGGCTCTGGGCAAAACCAAAGCCCATGGCCAGTATACAATATTTTTCTGTATGCATTATTTTCTGTTGAGCACTACTGACACCGTTGAAACGGTGAGTCTTAGGTCGCCTGCGGATACATTAGTTCAATCAATGCGTCTGAACCTGGTGTGTAATCCCAAGGTAACTGCTCACTGTTAACACGTTTTAAGTAATACAGTGTCCCCTTCAGACATGTTAAAGGAGAGATTCGTAAATAACATTCAAAACTATGCGCGTAAATACCACCCTGACACCTAACATCCAAAAAAAAAAAAAAAAAAATTGCATGCCCCGGTAGCAACGATATGGAGTCTTTCCATCCACCTCTGGTTGCTTCAACCGGAGGTGCATTATATATATATATATATATATATATATATATATATATATATATATATATATATATATATATATATATATATATATATATATTTGCATGCCCCGGTAGCTAAATGCTTAGTTACGGCTCTGGGCAAAACCAAAGCCCATGGCCAGTATACAATATTTTTCTGTATGCATTATTTTCTGTTGAGCACTACTGACACCGTTGAAACGGTGAGTCTTAGGTAACCTGCGGATACATTAGTTCAATCAATGCGTCTGAACCTGGTGTGTAATCCCAAGGTAACTGCTCACTGTTAACACGTTTTAAGTAATACAGTGTCCCCTTCAGACATGTTAAAGGAGAGATTCGTAAATAACATTCAAAACTATGCGCGTAAATACCACCCTGACACCTAACATCCAAAAAAAAAAAAAAAAAAAAAAAATTGCATGCCCCGGTAGCAACGATATGGGGTCTTTCCATCCACCTCTGGTTGCTTCAACCGGAGGTGCATATATATATATATATATATATATATATATATATATATATATATATATATATATATATATATATATATATATATATATATATATATATTTGCATGCCCCGGTAGCTAAATGCTTAGTTACGGCTCTGGGCAAAACCAAAGCCCATGGCCAGTATACAATATTTTTCTGTATGCATTATTTTCTGTTGAGCACTACTGACACCGTTGAAACGGTGAGTCTTAGGTAACCTGCGGATACATTAGTTCAATCAATGCGTCTGAACCTGGTGTGTAATCCCAAGGTAACTGCTCACTGTTAACACGTTTTAAGTAATACAGTGTCCCCTTCAGACATGTTAAAGGAGAGATTCGTAAATAACATTCAAAACTATGCGCGTAAATACCACCCTGACACCTAACATCCAAAAAAAAAAAAAAAAAATTGCATGCCCCGGTAGCAACGATATGGGGTCTTTCCATCCACCTCTGGTTGCTTCAACCGGAGGTATATATATATATATATATATATATATATATATATATATATATATATATATATATATATATATATGCATGCCCCGGTAGCTAAATGCTTAGTTACGGCTCTGGGCAAAACCAAAGCCCATGGCCAGTATACAATATTTTTCTGTATGCATTATTTTCTGTTGAGCACTACTGACACCGTTGAAACGGTGAGTCTTAGGTCGCCTGCGGATACATTAGTTCAATCAATGCGTCTGAACCTGGTGTGTAATCCTAAGGTAACTGCTCACTGTTAACACGTTTTTTTTAGTAATACAGTGTCCCCTTCAGACATGTTAAAGGAGAGATTCGTAAATGACATTCAAAACTATGCGCGTAAATACCACCCTGACACCTAACATCCAAAAAAAAAAAAAAAAAAAATTGCATGCCCCGGTAGCAACGATATGGGGTCTTTCCATCCACCTCTGGTTGCTTCAACCGGAGGTGCATATATTATATATATATATATATATATATATATATATATATATATATATATATATATATATATATATTTGCATGCCCCGGTAGCTAAATGCTTAGTTACGGCTCTGGGCAAAACCAAAGCCCATGGCCAGTATACAATATTTTTCTGTATGCATTATTTTCTGTTGAGCACTACTGACACCGTTGAAACGGTGAGTCTTAGGTAACCTGCGGATACATTAGTTCAATCAATGCGTCTGAACCTGGTGTGTAATCCCAAGGTAACTGCTCACTGTTAACACGTTTTAAGTAATACAGTGTCCCCTTCAGACATGTTAAAGGAGAGATTCGTAAATAACATTCAAAACTATGCGCGTAAATACCACCCTGACACCTAACATCCAAAAAAAAAAAAAAAAATTGCATGCCCCGGTAGCAACGATATGGGGTCTTTCCATCCACCTCTGGTTGCTTCAACCGGAGGTGCATGCATTTATATATATATATATATATATATATATATATATATATATATATATATATATATATATATATATATATATATATATATATTTGCATGCCCCGGTAGCTAAATGCTTAGTTACGGCTCTGGGCAAAACCAAAGCCCATGGCCAGTATACAATATTTTTCTGTATGCATTATTTTCTGTTGAGCACTACTGACACCGTTGAAACGGTGAGTCTTAGGTCGCCTGCGGATACATTAGTTCAATCAATGCGTCTGAACCTGGTGTGTAATCCCAAGGTAACTGCTCACTGTTAACACGTTTTTTAGTAATACAGTGTCCCCTTCAGACATGTTAAAGGAGAGATTCGTAAATAACATTCAAAACTATGCGCGTAAATACCACCCTGACACCTAACATCCAAAAAAAAAAAAAAAAAAAAATTGCATGCCCGGTAGCAACGATATGGGGTCTTTCCATCCACCTCTTCAACCGGAGGTGCATGCAATTTATATATATATATATATATATATATATATATATATATATATATATATATATATATATTTGCATGCCCCGGTAGCTAAATGCTTAGTTACGGCTCTGGGCAAAACCAAAGCCCATGGCCAGTATACAATATTTTTCTGTATGCATTATTTTCTGTTGAGCACTACTGACACCGTTGAAACGGTGAGTCTTAGGTCGCCTGCGGATACATTAGTTCAATCAATGCGTCTGAACCTGGTGTGTAATCCCAAGGTAACTGCTCACTGTTAACACGTTTTTAAGTAATACAGTGTCCCCTTCAGACATGTTAAAGGAGAGATTCGTAAATAACATTCAAAACTATGCGCGTAAATACCACCCTGACACCTAACATCCAAAAAAAAAAAAAATTGCATGCCCGGTAGCAACGATATGGGTCTTTCCATCCACCTCTGGTTGCTTCAACCGGGTGGTGCAATTTATATATATATATATATATATATATATATATATATATATATATATATATATATATATATTTATATGCCCCGGTAGCTAAATGTTTAGTTACGGCTCTGGGCAAAACCAAAGCCCATGGCCAGTATACAATATTTTTCATTATTTTTGTATGCATTATTTTCTGTTGAGCACTACTGACACCGTTGAAACGGTGAGTCTTAGGTCGCCTGCGGATACATTAGTTCAATCAATGCGTCTGAACCTGGTGTGTAATCCCAAGGTAACTGCTCACTGTTAACACGTTTTAAGTAATACAGTGTCCCCTTCAGACATGTTAAAGGAGAGATTCGTAAATAACATTCAAAACTATGCGCGTAAATACCACCCTGACACCTAACATCCAAAAAAAAAAAAAAAAAAAATTGCATGCCCCGGTAGCAACGATATGGGGTCTTTCCATCCACCTCTGGTTGCTTCAACCGGAGGTGCATGCAATTTATATATATATATATATATATATATATATATATATATATATATATATATATATATATATATATATATATATAAATTGCATGCCCCGGTAGCTAAATGCTTAGTTACGGCTCTGGGCAAAACCAAAGCCCATGGCCAGTATACAATATTTTTCTGTATGCATTATTTTCTGTTGAGCACTACTGACACCGTTGAAACGGTGAGTCTTAGTTAACCTGCGGATACATTAGTTCAATCAATGCGTCTGAACCTGGTGTGTAATCCTAAGGTAACTGCTCACTGTTAACACGTTTTTTTAGTAATACAGTGTCCCCTTCAGACATGTTAAAGGAGAGATTCGTAAATGACATTCAAAACTATGCGCGTAAATACCACCCTGACACCTAACATCCAAAAAAAAAAAAAAAATTGCATGCCCCGGTAGCAACGATATGGGGTCTTTCCATCCACCTCTGGTTGCTTCAACCGGAGGTGCATGCAATTTATATATATATATATATATATATATATATATATATATATATATATATATATATATATATATATATATATATATATATATATATATATATATATATATATATATGCCCCGGTATATAAATATTTAGTTACGGCTTTGGGCAAAACCAAAGCCCATGGCCAGTATACAATATTTTTCTGTATGCATTATTTTCTGTTGAGCACTACTGACACCGTTGAAACGGTGAGTCTTAGGTCGCCTGCGGATACATTAGTTCAATCAATGCGTCTGAACCTGGTGTGTAATCCCAAGGTAACTGCTCACTGTTAACACGTTTTTTAGTAATACAGTGTCCCCTTCAGACATGTTAAAGGAGAGATTCGTAAATAACATTCAAAACTATGCGCGTAAATACCACCCTGACACCTAACATCCAAAAAAAAAAAAATTGCATGCCCCGGTAGCAACGATATGGAGTCTTTCCATCCACCTCTGGTTGCTTCAACCGGAGGTGCATATATATATATATATATATATATATATATATATATATATATATATATATATATATATATATATATATATATTTGCATGCCCCGGTAGCTAAATGCTTAGTTACGGCTCTGGGCAAAACCAAAGCCCATGGCCAGTATACAATATTTTTTCTGTATGCATTATTTTCTGTTGAGCACTACTGACACCGTTGAAACGGTGAGTCTTAGGTCGCCTGCGGATACATTAGTTCAATCAATGCGTCTGAACCTGGTGTGTAATCCCAAGGTAACTGCTCACTGTTAACACGTTTTAAGTAATACAGTGTCCCCTTCAGACATGTTAAAGGAGAGATTCGTAAATAACATTCAAAACTATGCGCGTAAATACCACCCTGACACCTAACATCCAAAAAAAAAAAAAAAATTGCATGCCCCGGTAGCAACGATATGGGGTCTTTCCATCCACCTCTGGTTGCTTCAACCGGAGGTGCATGCAATTATATATATATATATATATATATATATATATATATATATATATATATATATATATATATATATATATATATTTGCATGCCCCGGTAGCTAAATGCTTAGTTACGGCTCTGGGCAAAACCAAAGCCCATGGCCAGTATACAATATTTTTCTGTATGCATTATTTTCTGTTGAGCACTACTGACACCGTTGAAACGGTGAGTCTTAGGTCGCCTGCGGATACATTAGTTCAATCAATGCGTCTGAACCTGGTGTGTAATCCCAAGGTAACTGCTCACTGTTAACACGTTTTAAGTAATACAGTGTCCCCTTCAGACATGTTAAAGGAGAGATTCGTAAATAACATTCAAAACTATGCGCGTAAATACCACCCTGACACCTAACAAAAAAAAAAAAAAAAAAAATTGCATGCCCCGGTAGCAACGATATGGGGTCTTTCCATCCACCTCTGGTTGCTTCAACCGGAGGTGCATGCATATTATATATATATATATATATATATATATATATATATATATATATATATATATATATATATATATATATTTGCATGCCCCGGTAGCTAAATATATATAGTTACGGCTCTGGGCAAAACCAAAACCCCATGGCCAGTATACAATATTTTTCTGTATGCATTATTTTCTGTTGAGCACTACTGACACCGTTGAAACGATGAGTCTTAGTTAACCTGCGGATACATTAGTCCAATCAATGCGTCTGAACCTGGTGTGTAATCCCAAGGTAACTGCTCACTGTTAACACGTTTTAAGTAATACAGTGTCCCCTTCAGACATGTTAAAGGAGAGATTCGTAAATAACATTCAAAACTATGCGCGTAAATACCACCCTGACACCTAACATCAAAAAAAAAAAAAAAAATTGCATGCCCCGGTAGCAACGATATGGAGTCTTTCCATCCACCTCTGGTTGCTTCAACCGGAGGTGTGCAAGTGTTTATATATATATATATATATATATATATATATATATATATATATATATATATATATATATATATATATATATTTGCATGCCCCGGTAGCTAAATGCTTAGTTACGGCTCTGGGCAAAACCAAAGCCCATGGCCAGTATACAATATTTTTCTGTATGCATTATTTTCTGTTGAGCACTACTGACACCGTTGAAACGGTGAGTCTTAGGTCGCCTGCGGATACATTAGTTCAATCAATGCGTCTGAACCTGGTGTGTAATCCCAAGGTAACTGCTCACTGTTAACACGTTTTAAGTAATACAGTGTCCCCTTCAGACATGTTAAAGGAGAGATTCGTAAATAACATTCAAAACTATGCGCGTAAATACCACCCTGACACCTAACATCAAAAAAAAAAAAAAAAAAAATTGCATGCCCCGGTAGCAACGATATGGAGTCTTTCCATCCACCTCTGGTTGCTTCAACCGGAGGTGCATGCAATTTATATATATATATATATATATATATATATATATATATATATATATATATATATATATATATATATATATATATATATGCATGCCCCGGTAGCTAAATGCTTAGTTACGGCTCTGGGCAAAACCAAAGCCCATGGCCAGTATACAATATTTTTCTGTATGCATTATTTTCTGTTGAGCACTACTGACACCGTTGAAACGGTGAGTCTTAGGTCGCCTGCGGATACATTAGTTCAATCAATGCGTCTGAACCTGGTGTGTAATCCCAAGGTAACTGCTCACTGTTAACACGTTTTAAGAAATACAGTGTCCCCTTCAGACATGTTAAAGGAGAGATTCGTAAATAACATTCAAAACTATGCGCGTAAATACCACCCTGACACCTAACATCCAAAAAAAAAAAAAAAAAAAAAAAAATTGCATGCCCCGGTAGCAACGATATGGGGTCTTTCCATCCACCTCTGGTTGCTTCAACCGGAGGTGCATGCAATTTATATATATATATATATATATATATATATATATATATATATATATATATATATATATATATATATATATATATATATATATATATATGCATGCCCCGGTAGCTAAATGCTTAGTTACGGCTCTGGGCAAAACCAAAGCCCATGGCCAGTATACAATATTTTTCTGTATGCATTATTTTCTGTTGAGCACTACTGACACCGTTGAAACGGTGTGTTTTAGGTCGCCTGCGGATACATTAGTTCAATCAATGCGTCTGAACCTGGTGTGTAATCCCAAGGTAACTGCTCACTGTTAACACGTTTTAAGACGTTAATTCACGTTTTAAGTAATACAGTGTCCCCTTCAGACATGTGAAAGGAGAGATTCGGAAATAACATTCAAAACTACACTCTAAAAAGTAAGGGTTCTTTGAGGGTTCCTCAGGGAACCTTAGGGTTCTATTGCAAGTTTTTTTCTCAGTAAGGGTTCGTTTGGGAACCTCTGGTTGCTCTGTCTAATATAATATTGCAAAGGGTTAATCTTAGAACTCTTTATTTCAATACATTGTAAATTGTGCTCTAAAATATTGATGTGCAAATCGCAATTTTTAATACACAATACATGCTGAGAGAAAAAGTCTGTCATAAAAAGGTAAACACCATAAATGGTTATAATTTTGTACACGGTATTGAGAGGAAATCAAAGAGCAGATAATATTTTGCCAAATATTTAACTAGAATTTGTAATAGTATATGTATGTATAACATGTGTATTGTAGTTTATTTCCATTTGTATCCATCTTGAACAGAACCTTTAATTGGATAAATATGTAGGAGAAACCCATACGACGTTCAACACAATAATAAAACCTCAGGGCAAGATGCCCCTGCACAACACAATACAACATAAATAAATAAATAAATAAATAAATAAATAAATAAATAAATACATTATGCTATCGCTGGCAAAAGGCTGTTTGAAATGTTTTAACTACTAAATGTAGAAAAAGCGCGGTCCACGAAGAAATGCCCCAGCAACAGCGGTTGCCCTCTCAACCAATCAGCTGCCATCGCAACCCACAGCGCGAGGCAGGTGTTCAACGTTTCTTCACAGGCGTGAGAGCTTTCTTCACTGAGAGGTGAGTAAAACCTTTTATTAACGCTAATTATCTTTATTTGTGTGAGTGAATGAAAAATATAAACTAAAGACGTACAGACAGCTGTACAACATCCACGAGTAAATAAAAAAAAAGTTTATTTTGCTTTTGTTAATGATGCGGGTCAATGATAGAATTTCTGAGGTAATTTTTTTTTTTTTTTTTTTTTTTTTACTAAACCTGATGACGATAATCAATTGGCCTGAACTGAGAGAGGAAAAAGGTAATACTTATGATACTTCTGGGAACTTTCTGACGTAAAATGTTTCATTAAGTCTATTGTTTAATGACGATTTCTAGGATACATGAGTATTAAGTATGAGGTAAATATAAGATTTGCTTCACTGCTACGATTTCTCGGGCGGTTCTGGTACGAAAATAATAAAACACAAATTACTATCTTTTTCTCTTGACTAAATGAGACTTTTTTTTTAACGACGTTCTTTTAAAACCATGGTGTTTAATATAATTTGTCACTCATGCAAACTGAAAACAATTTTATTTTAGTACTACTGTAAAAAAAAAAAAAAAACAACGTTAAAATACAGTACTGAATAATAATTCCTGGTAATTGTGTGACAAAGCATTAAGTATTGTAGTTTACGGTGTCAATATATGACAGCGTCTGAAATGGTGCGCATCACTTGAACAGTTGTGTAAGCGTTCTTTCGCGGGCTAGGATGTAGGCTACACCGCCTTGCAGGTCCAGTGTGCCTAACAACAGAACATTAACATAACATTAAACACCAAATCACAAATCACAAAGCGCACACACACACACACAGTCCAGTGGCCACGCCTTCCTGCTCGCACACAACATTATAAACATAAACATTTGCCTGCCGAGAAAAGCTTAGCTATTTTTCTGTTCGTATGTCACCAAGCATGTAGACAAAGACGTAAACACACAAACAGATTTAATAAGAAAAAGAGGCACTACATATTATTTCTAACAGGGTTTTTCAATTACATGATAGAAAAAATCAATGTAATTCTGCATATGAAGTTAATTTGATGCATTGGTATTGGGAGACACAAGTACTGTACCTCTAATCAATCTGATCACTTTAGATGAGGGGCAGTTTCAGTTGCCAACAAACAGCATATATCTTAAAGTGCAAAGGAAAAAAAGTGAGTGATCCACAAATGTTTTCGGGAGTACTGTAAGCTTCAGGAAAAACTAAACACAATTTCAAGCTGTCCTTTTAACTAACAGACAAATATTCTTTCATGAAAAAAATGTTTTCTTTCAAAAACTATTTTACATAACTTTCTACTGTCAATTCAACTGCTGTAGAGAAACACATATATATCATTTTGCCTAGACATGGTCCATCTTACCAGTTTATTGTTACCAGGGGCTTAGCTAGGAATAGATTTTTACTGAGGCAAAAATCAAATTTTTGTCTAAAAAAAAAAACAAAACCCTGTGCATATCTTGTTCATGTTACGAAGGTGAAATTTATCATATTTTAAAGCCTGGAGACTATTAATGCAAACTGCAAAGCGATACAACAAATTCCTAAAATTACCCTATTCACACTGTTAGAAATATGTGATATTAAAAGGACAAGAAGAATAGAAGTTATAGATATGAACACGTAGATGGGTTTATACCTTCATTGAGAGACATGCGTTTGGTTCACTGCTATTGAAGTTAATGCTGACGCTGATGACACTGATGCTACAACTGGAACTGGTAAGACTGGTGCTGCTACTTCTGGAACTGATGCTGACACTGCTGGGACTGGCAGGACTGGTGCTGCTACTGCTGGAACTGGTAAGATTGGTGCTGCTGGGACTGGTAAGTGGTTCTGCTACTGCTGGGACTGGTAAGACTGGTGCTGCTACTGCTGAAACTGGTAAGACTGGTGCTGCTGGGACTGGTAAGACTGGTGCTGCTACTGCTGGGACTGGTAAGAGTGGTGCTTCTACTGCTGGAACTGGTAAGACTGGTGCTGCCACTGCTGGGACTGGTAAGACTGGTGCTGCCACTGCTGGGACTGGTTAGACTGGTGCTGCCACTGCTGGGACTGGTGCTGCTACTGCTGGGACTGGTAAGACTGGTGCTGAAACTGGTAAGACCGGTGCTGACACTGCTGGGACTGGTAAGATTGCTGATACTAATGCTAAGACTGATCGGACTGCTGAGACTGTATGATGCCACAATTAAAAACTGATTTAGAAGACTTTACTTTAAATCAGGGTTTGCTAATCCTCCTATGGCCTGATCTATCGAAACACTGTAACACTTCCTCCTGGGACATGTCCGGACATATTAGCAGGGCAAGGCCATTCAGTCTATTTTTACCCATACTGCTGCGAGACCAATCAAACATATCGAAACAATGCACTCAGTTAAACTCTTTCTCATCATGAACAGAGACCGTAAGAATCTGTTTGCTGCGGAAAACACGTACTGTCTATATGCTGTCAGGGAATATTTGGTTTTACACTTGGGGCGGGGCAAAAAACATGCAAGGATTTTTTTGTTTGTTTGTTTGAGAACCAAACTAATACACTTATCATATATAATCATGAACAAAGACAATGTTGCTTTAAATGTACATGAATCTACTTTAAACTGCTTCTGGTGTACAGAGGTCAAGGTTGAACGTGGCACACTGTCCGTGTCTCATTCATGCTGGAACGTAGCTGCAGTTTACTTCAGTATCCAGTGCGTGGTTACTGAAAATGATTAATAAATAAATAAATAAATAAATAAATAAATAAATAAAAATCACCTGTATTAAAAACTTTGGATTTTTGTCTCTAACGAAAACATTCGGAATATATATATATATTAAACTGCTGTTGCCAAACAGTGAATTTATAAATAGAATTACCTCCAATTCTTCTAGCCCATGGCATCAAATACAATACATGAAAAGTATTAAAAACTAACAGCTATGAATTAGTACATCAGGGGAGAGGGATGGTGTTGAAATTGAAGAATTAAGGGAATGGGAATATGCAAATAAAGATGATCACAATATAACGTAAGATGCTGCGTCAGCATTTTATTTTTAAAATACAGTGTAAGTGATTTATTTTTCTGTTTTTTTTTTTTTTTTTTTAAGGACCCTACAACTCCCACACCTGTCATTATCATTAGGGAAACCCCTTCCATCTTGATACAAAAATTGGTCTGAGAATGAATGGACAACATCTACTTGCTGAGGAGGCTGTGTGGTCCAGTGGTTAAAAAAAGGGTTCGTAACCAGGAAGTCTCACGGTTCAAATCCCACCTCAGCAAACTGACTCATTGTGTGACCTTGAGCAAGCCACTTAACCTCCTTGTGCTCCGTCTTTCGGGTGAGACATAATTGTAAGTGACTCTGCAGCTGATGCATAGTTCACACTCCCTAGTCTCTGTAAGCCTTGGATAAAGGTGTCTGCTAAATAAACAAATAATAATAACCTGAGGCCCTCACCCAGAGATTTGGGCTTCTTTTTTCCATGTATTTTGTGTACAATATCAAATATCCACAGAGAAAAAACAGCCTAATATTATACTGAGAAATGTATTTTGGGTACTCAAAAAGATCAGAAAACTCCACCTAGTATAGTGGGAATAGTAAACTTTCTTTTGTCAGGCGCCAGGTCGGGAAAGCATTAAGGGTGTTGGTTGTGCTATAATAACCACAGGCCCAGGGATTACTATTTTTTTTTTTTTTTTTTTTTTTTTAGCAGACACCTTTACCCAGGGCAACTTACAGTTGTATACAGCTATGCTGATGATAACCAGCTATTATCTGTCCCTAAAGCAAGGACATTCTTCTGCCTGGGTGTTATTAGCTACTTGGCTTACAGACATCAAGCATTGGATGTCACAGAATCTCCTAATGTTGAATTGAGATAAAACAGAGGTTATGCTAGTGGGCTCACAGAACCAACTAAAAGGAAATGTAGGATTACATGAGCACGACCCTTGCAGTCTCTCATCAAAATTTAAACTCGAAATTAAGAGTTTGAGGGTAATCTTTGAGTCTGATCTATCATTTTAGACTCATACTAGGGAAGTTACTAAAGTATATTTTTACCATTTGAGAAATATAGCCAAACTTAGACCAACTCCCCAGTAATGTTGTTGAAGCTGACACCCTGGGATCCTTCAAGAAGCTGCTTGATGAGATTCTGGGATCAATAAGCTACTAACAACCAAACAAACAACTTTCTTATGTTCTAATTATTTCTGTATCTGATGCCGAGAGAATAATACATGTCTTTGTTTCATCTAGAATTGATTATTATAATGTACTTTTTTTTTTAAATGGTGATTTTGCTGTTAACTTATAAGGCCCTGAATGGATTAGCACCTCATTATTTACAGGAGTTACTGACACCGTATCTTCCAAACCACACTCTGAAATCACAGGATGTGGGGCTGCTGGTTATTCCTAGGGTCAACAAAACAACACGGGAGGCAGGGCTTTTTTCTGGAATGCTCAGCCTTCGTTTATCAGGAAATCTGGGTCCATTACAGTTTTGAAGTCAAGACTAAAAACACACTTTTATAAAATGGCTCGCTTATCTTAGTGGGTTTTAATGTAACTTTAAAATTGGTGCTTTTGTATTGTGTATACTGTTTAAATCTGTATTTAAATGGGCTGAGTGTAGCAGTTATATATATGTGTGACCTGCTATACAAACGGATTGTGATTTTTTTCCTGCTATGTACTATACAGTGCTTTGCGATACTTTTGTATAAAAAGCGCTATATAAATGCAATCAATGAATAAATAAAAATAAATGTGTTAATATTTTTTATAATACTTGTTTTATAAAATACTTGTGACTAAAGTTAGGTTTTTGCTTGTTTTGTCTGTAATTAAATGAATTACATTATGGATAATATATTATGATTAGTTATAATTAATATATTTATATATTTACCTGTCAAGAAATGTTGTCAGCCTTTCACTTATTTGTGTATTTGTTATTCTAAGAGTAACGAAACATATACAGACTGTTTTATTTGTATGCATTTATTTATGTGTTATAATTAAAAGTATAACTCCTATACTGTATTTATTTATTTTATTGCTCTACCTGTAATAAAGGGTTTCTATAAAAAGTATTTCTTTGTTTTTATTGATATTGCAAACCAGTAATTCCTAGCATGTTATTTAACCAGACAAATTATGCAGATATATATATATATATATATATATATATATATATATATATATATATATATATATATATATATATACAGTGACTTGCGAAAGTATTCGGCCCCCTTGAACTTTGCGACTGGAGCAGCTGGTCGCTGAGCTGAGTGTCAGGAGCTACCCGGGAATGGGCGCTGCATGGGGAGGAGAGAACATGGAGCGAGGGAGGAGCAGACAGACTGCTCCGCAGGCTGAGGGGCACTGCGCCGTCGTCATCGAGGGAGAAGAAGATTCTTCGGCCGCCGCAAGGACATCATCGGCCACAGAGATAGGAGGAGCGCAAGTGCGCGTCAAGGAGGAGGCAGCGTCACCATCGGACACGCCCGCCCTGCAGCAGAATGTCAACAAGGGGGTTTATTACAGCCGTTTGCAGTACAACGGTAAGGCCGATTGGCGAGACTTTGTAAAGCAGTTTGAAATGATGGCAATGGTAAACAACTGGACAGACAGAGAGAAAGCCAGTAATTTAATTGCTTGTTTAGAAGAAGAGGCTTTACATTGTTTAACCACCGTCGATCTAAATGGCTGTAGTAGCTATGGGACATTGGTTGCTGAACTGAGCGTGTGTCTGACAAGAGAGCGTGACGTTAAGCCCCGACATGGGCCCCGTGCCGATCACGGGAGAGAGAATATGCGATGTGGGGGGAACATGTTGCCAGGGGCGAGCCGGCAGGCAGTGAAAGCAGGCCGCTATGACGGTAGATCGCCGTGGGAGGCGTACCACGTCAAATTCAGGATGGCAGCGCTCACTAATGACTGGGGGCCGACAGAGAAAGCAGGACAGTTGGCGGCTGCATTAGAGGGAGAAGCGCTGCAGGTTCTGCTGGACTTGGGCCCAGACGAGGTGGCCCAATACGAGGTGCTAACCGCAGCTCTCGAACGCCGTTTTGGGAGAGTGGAGCCCGCAGTCGGGTTGCGCCTGCAGCTGGCCAACCGCACTAGAGCTCCCGGAGAGAAACTGGGCGTACTGGCTGCTGATGTCCGGTACCTGGCCCGGAGGGGGTACCCAATGTTCCCGCCAGCCACCCAGGAGGACCTGGCTGTCGAGGCCTTTGTTCGCGGACTGACCCCGACCGCTCTACGTCAGCAGGTCCGGTTTGCTGCCCCAACCTCCCTAGAGCTCGTCGTGGCTCACGCCGAACGAGTCGAGGCGGTGCTCGAGGAGGGGGAGCGGGACCATGCCCCTGGGAGCGAGAGTGGTCAGCAGAAGAGGCGGCCTGACCACACACCACCTAGATCTCGCATGGCCCAAGCAGAAGAAGAGGAGGCCCCGTATCGCACCATTGACCCCACCTGGCCCCCGGAGCTTACCACCCTCATCAGGGCGGCGATCACCCAGCCAGCTCGGACTCCTGAGATCCCCCCACAGCTGTGCTGGGGCTGTGGACAGCCTGGCCACCTACGGCGCCACTGCCCAGCAGCAGCTGCTGCACCACCACGCCTGACACAGCAACCGCAGGGAAACGCCAAGGGGCCCGCATAGACGGGACGACGCGTGCCTCCAGTCTAGTCCCCTTAATCGCAGACCACCCAGCTGCAGCGGCCGCCACCAGTACTAACCCGAGTAGCCGACAGAGCAGGGCGTCACCCACCACGGAAACAGCCAACCACGGACAGTGCCAGCCAGCTATAGTGGTAGGAAGGACCACTGCCGGGGACTTCTGCCATGTCCCCGTCCGCATTGAGGGGGTCTCGTGGACACTGGCTCCACGGTGACTCTCATCCGCCCCGATGTGCTCCTTGCAGGGGTCCGGCTGGAGCCCACCACCGTGCAGTTGCGCACTGTGACTGGAGAGCTAGCCCCCATGCAAGGAAAGGGCAACCTTGCTATTGAAGTGGCTGGACGGACAGTACACCACCCTGTCTGGGTAGCAGCTGTACAGGACCCCTGCATACTGGGCCTGGACTTCCTGCGCTACACAGGTGGACAGCTAAACCTCCGGACCGGGACACTGCACATACAGGGGAGCCCGGCTTCAGCTTTAGCCTCACCCCTTGGACCGCTGGGTCGGAGTCGGGACCCCTTCGCACGACAGTTTCGGGATCTGCCGAGGACACAACGGACCGCCGCCATGAGACGGGAGACCTCAGCACACCCCCGGGCTCCATCATGCGCCAGTCTCATCAGGGACAATACAGCGTCTCGACGGCCCCCACTCCGGAATGAGCTACTGCTTGCACAGCCGCCTTCAGGTGCCAGCGCTCGCCAGCCAACATGGCCACCCTCAGGCCACAACGCTCGCCAGCCAACACGGCCACTCTCAGGCCGCAACGCTCGCCAGCCAACACGCCCACCCTCAGGCCGCAATGCTCGCCAGCGTGTACAGCCGCCCTCCTGCAGTTCTAGCGTGGCCCAGGGGAATGCAGCTCTCCCCCAGGCAGCCCCGCCACCCTGCCCGGCGCCGCCAACCGCTACCCAAGGGCTGCGGGAGGATACCGCCATGCCACGCCCTACTGTCAGGAGTAATTCAGCGTCCCCAGCAATCTCCCCTCCGCCACCAGTCTCCACTGAAGACCCAGCTCTCAGTGCAGTGCACGCAGTTTGGCTCAGGAGCTGCGAAGGGCTTTGCACAGAAGAGCGTCGCCAGCTGTGGGAACTGGTGTATGAGTATCGCCACAGTTTCGCTACCGCCTCGGATGACGTGGGGCGGACACACCTGGTGCAGCACCAGATCGAGACGGGAGCCGCCCGCCCCATTAAGCAGCGCCCTCGCCGCCAACCACTCGCCCTCCAGGAAGCCACAGAGCAGGTGCTGGAGGAGATGAAGGCGGTGGGGATCATTGAGCCGTCCGACAGCCCCTGGACCTCGCCGGTAGTCATGGTGCGGAAGAAGGACGGCAAGTGGCGCTTCTGCGTCGATTACCGGCGAGTGAACGATGTGACGGAGAAGGACTCCTACCCCCTTCCCCGCATCAATGAGTCCCTGGACTTGGTGGCCGGCTCTAGATGGTTCTCTTTGCTGGACCTCCGCAGCGGCTACTGGCAGGTTGCGCTGGATCCCTCTGCACGGCCGAAGACTGCCTTCTCCACTGGACGGGGTCTGTGGCAGTTTACTGTGATGCCGTTCGGACTTTGCAACGCCCCCGCAACGTTCGAGCGGCTCATGGAAAAGGTGCTGGCCGGAGTACCCCCCTCGGAGTGCCTGGTCTACCTGGACGACCTGCTGGTCCACGGAGGGACCTTCCAGGACGCCCTGGCCTCCCTGCGTGAGGTGCTCCGGCGAGTGAGGAAAGCGGGGCTAAAACTGCACTCTGAAAAGTGCCAGCTGATGCGCCAGGAAGTCTCATTCCTCGGGCCCCGAGTGGGAGCAGAGGGGATCCAGACAGAGGTGGACAAGGTCACCGCAGTGAGGGACTGGCCTATTCCCGTCAACCCCCGGCAGGTTAGAAGCTTCCTAGGGCTTGCGTCCTACTACCGCAGGTTTGTGCAGGGCTTTGCCACCATCGCTGCCCCCCTGCACCGCCTCCTGAGGAAAGACGAGCCCTTTGAGTGGACCCCGGCGTGCCAGGAGGCGTTCGCCTCCCTGCAACATGCGCTGTGCCAGTCCCCGGTGCTGGCTCCCCCGGATGTCCGTTCTCCCTTCCTGCTGGACACGGATGCGAGCAACGAGGGGATCGGGGCTGTCTTATCCCAGCCGGGTCCAGAAGGGGAGCATGTGGTGGCGTATTTTAGCCGGTCGCTCAGCAAGGCGGAGCGCCGGTATTGCGTCACCTGACGGGAGCTGCTTGCGGTGGTGGAGGGGGTCCGCCACTTCCGCCACTATCTCTGCGGGCTCCCCTTCACCATTCGCACGGACCACGCTGCCCTGCAGTGGCTCCTGACGTTCCGGGAGCCGGAGGGACAGGTCGCCCGTTGGATCGAGCAGCTCCAGGCGTTTCAGTACCGGATCCAACACCGGGCTGGTGAGAAGCACGCCAATGCGGACGCGCTGTCCCGTCGTCCCTGTGCCCGGGAGGGATGCGCCCATTGCAGCAGAAAGGAGGAGAGGGAAGCAGAGCTGTCCCGCCGGGGGGAAGAGCAATGCCGGGTGGCAGTATCAGCTGAGAGGGTGGATTGGAGAGCCCATCAGGACCGAGACCCGGACCTCCGCCCCATACTACAATGGCTAGAGGAGCAGCGAAGGCCTCCCTGGGAGGTGGCCCCTTATTCCACCGCCACTCGGGGGCTGTGGGCTCAGTGGAACGGGTTGGCCTTGCGTGACAGAGTCCTTCAGCGGCAGTGGAACGTGCCCGCCACGGGGGAGGTGAGGTGGCAGGTGGTTGTCCCGGGGGCGATGCGCCAGGAGGTGCTAGAGGCCCATCATGGGACCCCAGGCACTGGTCATTTTGGAGTGACGAAGACCCTGAGGCGGCTCCGCCAGTCGTTCTACTGGGGGCAGTGCAGGTGAGACGTGGAGGACCACTGCCGACGCTGTGACATCTGCACTGCCCGGAAAGGACCCCAGGGCAGGTCGCACGCCCCGCTCCAGCAGTACCAGGTCGGGGGTCCTATGGAGAGGGTTGCCGTGGGAGACCAGATGAGGTTCCACGTACTTTTATTTTATTTTTTTAATTTCTTTAATAACACAACGAAACCCTGTTTGGGCCGGGGTTCACGCCAAAATAACAGCTATGAATTATTACATCAGGGGAGAGGGATGGTGTTGAAATTGAAGAATTAAGGGAATGGGAATATGCAAATAAAGATGATCACAATATAACGTAAGACGCTGCGTCAGCATTTTATTTTTAAAATACAGTGTAAGTGATTTATTTTTCTTTTTTTTTTTTTTTTTAAGGACCCTACAACTCCCACACCTGTCATTATCCAGGGAAACCCCTTCCATCTTGATACAAAAATTGGTCTGAGAATGAATGGACAACATCTACTTGCTGAGGAGGCTGTGTGGAGCTGATGCATAGTTCACACTCCCTAGTCTCTGTAAGCCTTGGATAAAGGTGTCTGCTAAATAAACAAATAATAATAACCTGAGGCCCTCACCCAGAGATTTGGGCTTCTTTTTTCCTTGTATTTTATATATCAAATACCCACAGAGAAAAAACAGCCTAAAATTATACTGAGAAATGTATTTTGGGTACTCAAAAAGATCAGAAAACTCCACCTACTATAGTGGGAATAGTAAACTTTCTTTTGTCAGGCGCCAGGTCGGAAAGCATTAAGGGTGTTGGTTGTGCTATAATAACCACAGGCCCAGGGATTTATTTTTTTTATTTTTTTATTTTTTTTTTAGCAGACACCCTTACCCAGGGCAACTTACAGTTGTATACAGCTATGCTGATGATAACCAGCTATTATCTGTCCCTAAAGCAAGGACATTCTTCTGCCTGGGTGTTATTAGCTACTTGCCTTACAGACATCAAGCATTGGATGTCACAGAATCTCCTAATGTTGAATTGAGATAAAACAGAGGTTATGCTAGTGGGCTCACAGAACCAACTAAAAGGAAATGTAGGATTACATGAGCACGACCCTTGCAGTCTCTCATCAAAATTTAAACTCGAAATTAAGAGTTTGAGGGTAATCTTTGAGTCTGATCTATCATTTTAGACTCATACTAGGGAAGTTACTAAAGTATATTTTTACCATTTGAGAAATATAGCCAAACTTAGACCAACTCCCCAGTAATGTTGTTGAAGCTGACACCCTGGGATCCTTCAAGAAGCTGCTTGATGAGATTCTGGGATCAATAAGCTACTAACAACCAAATGAGCAACTTTCTTATGTTCTAATTATTTCTGTATCTGATGCCGAGAGAATAATACATGTCTTTGTTTCATCTAGAATTGATTATTATAATGTACTTTTTTAAATGGTGATTTTGCTGTTAACTTATAAGGCCCTGAATGGATTAGCACCTCATTATTTACAGGAGTTACTGGTATCTTCCAAACCACACTCTGAAATCACAGGATGTGGGGCTGCTGGTTATTCCTAGGGTCAACAAAACAACACGGGAGGCAGGGCTTTTTTTCTGGAATGCTCAGCCTTCTTTTTATCAGGAAATCTGGGTCCATTACAGTTTTCAAGTCAAGACTAAAAACACACTTTTATATAAATGGCTCGCTTATCTCAGTGGGTTTTAACTTTAAAATTGGTTTTTGTATTGTGTATACTGTTTAAATCTGTATTATTTAAATATGAGTGTAGTTATATATATATACATACAAACGGATTGTATATATATATAGTATATATATACTTTTATATAAAAGCGCTATATAAATGCAATCAATGAATAAATAAAAATAAATGTGTTAATATTTTTATAATACTTGTTTTATCGGACAGGTTTTTGTTTGTTTTTTCTGTATTAAATGAATTACTGTTGGATAATATATTATGATTAGTTATAATTAATATATTTATATAGGGTCAAGCCTGCGGTCAGCCTTTCAATCAATTTGCGTATTGATTCTAAGAGTGTGAAAAAATAACTGTTTTATTTTATGCATTTATTTTGTGTTATAATTAAAAGTGTAACCCCTATACTGATTTATTTTTTTATTGATCTACCTGTAATAAAGGGTTTCTATAAAAGTATTTCTTTGTTTTTTAATTAAACCATAACTCCTAACATCCAATAAAAAAAAAAAAAAAATTGCATAACCCGGTAGCAACGATAATCTTTAAATAAACCTCTGGTTGCTTCAACCGGAGGTGCATAAAAAATTTATATATATATACGTTTTTAATACAGTGTCCCCTTTAAATGTTAAAGGAAAGATTCGTAAATAACTTTTCAAAACTAGTAAATACCATTTTTGTATGATTAAAAAAAAAAAAAAAGAAAATAATATTTATATATATAAATTATATTATATATATATATATATATATATTATATATATATATATATATTTGCATGCCCCGGTAGACTTTAGTTACGGCTCTGGGCAAAACCAAAGCCCATGGCCAGTATACAATATTTTTCTGTATGCATTATTTTCTGTTGAGCACTACTGACACCGTTGAAACGATGAGTCTTAGTTAACCTGCGGATACATTAGTCCAATCAATGCGTCTGAACCTGGTGTGTAATCCCAAGGTAACTGCTCACTGTTAACACGTTTTTAATACAGTGTCCCCTTCAGACATGTTAAAGGAGAGATTCGGAAATAACATTCAAAACTATGCGCGAGTAAATACTACCATAACTCCTAACATCCAAAAAAAAAAAAAAAAAAAAAAAAAAAAAAAAAAAAAATAAAATAATATATATATATATATATATATATATATATATATATATATATATATATATATATATATATATATATATATATAGCTACGATATGGAGTTTTCCATCCATATTGGTTGCTTAAATATGCATGTAAATTATATATATATATATATATATATATATATATATATATATATATATATATATATATATATATATTTGCATTATAGCTAAATGCTTAGTTACGGCTCTGGGCAAAACCAAAGCCCATGGCCAGTATACAATATTTTTCTCTATGCATTCTTTTCTGTTGAGCACTGCTGACACCGTTGAAACGATGAGTCTTAGTTAACCTGCGGATACATTAGTCCAATCAATGCTTCTGAACCTGGTGTGTAATCCCAAGGTAACTGCTCACTGTTAACACGTTTTAAGTAATACAGTGTCCCCTTCAGACATGTTAAAGGAGAGATTCGTAAATAACATTCAAAACTATGCGCGTAAATACCACCCTGACACCTAACATCCAAAAAAAAAAAAAAAAAATGCATGCCCCGGTAGCAACGATATGGGGTCTTTCCAACCTAAAAAAAACCGGATGTATTTATTATATATATATATATATATATATATATATATATATATATATATATATATATATATATATATATATATATTTGCATGCCCCGGTAGCTAAATGCTTAGTTACGGCTCTGGGCAAAACCAAAGCCCTTGGCCAGTATACAATATTTTTCTGTATGCATTATTTTCTGTTGAGCACTACTGACACCGTTGAAACGGTGAGTCTTAGGTCGCCTGCGGATACATTAGTTCAATCAATGCGTCTGAACCTGGTGTGTAATCCTAAGGTAACTGCTCACTGTTAACACGTTTTTTTAGTAATACAGTGTCCCCTTCAGACATGTTAAAGGAGATTCGTAAATAACATTCAAAACTATGCGCGTAAATACCACCCTGACACCTAACATCCAAAAAAAAAAAAAAAAAAAATTGCATGCCCCGGTAGCAACGATATGGAGTCTTTCCATACCTCTGGTTGCTTCAACCGGAGGTATGCAATTATATATATATATATATATATATATATATATATATATATATATATATATATATATATATATATATATATATATATATATATGCATGCCCCGGTAGCTAAATGCTTAGTTACGGCTCTGGGCAAAACCAAAGCCCATGGCCAGTATACAATATTTTTCTGTATGCATTATTTTCTGTTGAGCACTACTGACACCGTTGAAACGATGAGTCTTAGTTAACCTGCGGATACATTAGTCCAATCAATGCGTCTGAACCTGGTGTGTAATCCCAAGGTAACTGCTCACTGTTAACACGTTTTAAGTAATACAGTGTCCCCTTCAGACATGTTAAAGGAGAGATTCGTAAATAACATTCAAAACTATGCGCGTAAATACCACCCTGACACCTAACATCCAAAAAAAAAAAAAAAAAAAAAAAATTGCATGCCCCGGTAGCAAACGATGGAGTCTTTCCATCCACCTCTGGTTGCTTCAACCGGAGGTATATATATATATATATATATATATATATATATATATATATATATATATATATATATATATATATTTGTATGCCCCGGTAGCTAAATGCTTAGTTACGGCTCTGGGCAAAACCAAAGCCCATGGCCAGTATACAATATTTTTCTGTATGCATTCTTTTCTGTTGACCACTACTGACACCGTTGAAACGATGAGTCTTAGTTAACCTGCGGATACATTAGTCCAATCAATGCGTCTGAACCTGGTGTGTAATCCCAAGGTAACTGCTCACTGTTAACACGTTTTAAGTAATACAGTGTCCCCTTCAGACATGTTAAAGGAGAGATTCGTAAATAACATTCAAAACTATGCGCGTAAATACCACCCTGACACCTAACATCAAAAAAAAAAAAAAAAAAAAAAAATTGCATGCCCCGGTAGCAACGATATGGGGTCTTTCCATCCACCTCCGGTTGCTTCAACCGGAGGTATATATATATATATATATATATATATATATATATATATATATATATATATATATATATTTGCATGCCCCGGTAGCTAAATGCTTAGTTACGGCTCTGGGCAAAACCAAAGCCCATGGCCAGTATACAATATTTTTCTGTATGCATTATTTTCTGTTGAGCACTACTGACACCGTTGAAACGGTGAGTCTTAGGTCGCCTGCGGATACATTAGTTCAATCAATGCGTCTGAACCTGGTGTGTAATCCCAAGGTAACTGCTCACTGTTAACACGTTTTAAGTAATACAGTGTCCCCTTCAGACATGTTAAAGGAGAGATTCGTAAATAACATTCAAAACTATGCGCGTAAATACCACCCTGACACCTAACATCCAAAAAAAAAAAAATTGCATGCCCGGTAGCAACGATATGGAGTCTTTCCATCCACCTCTGGTTGCTTCAACCGGAGGTGCATGCAATTTATATATATATATATATATATATATATATATATATATATATATATATATATATATATATTTGCATGCCCCGGTAGCTAAATGCTTAGTTACGGCTCTGGGCAAAACCAAAGCCCATGGCCAGTATACAATATTTTTCTGTATGCATTATTTTCTGTTGAGCACTACTGACACCGTTGAAACGGTGAGTCTTAGGTCGCCTGCGGATACATTAGTTCAATCAATGCGTCTGAACCTGGTGTGTAATCCCAAGGTAACTGCTCACTGTTAACACGTTTTAAGTAATACAGTGTCCCCTTCAGACATGTTAAAGGAGAGATTCGTAAATAACATTCAAAACTATGCGCGTAAATACCACCCTGACACCTAACATCTAAAAAAAAAAAAAAAAAAATTGCATGCCCCGGTAGCAACGATATGGCTTTCCATCCACCTCTGGTTGCTTCAACCGGAGGTGCATGCAATTATATATATATATATATATATATATATATATATATATATATATATATATATATATATATATATATGCATGCCCCGGTAGCTAAATGCTTAGTTACGGCTCTGGGCAAAACCAAAGCCCATGGCCAGTATACAATATTTTTCTGTATGCATTATTTTCTGTTGAGCACTACTGACACCGTTGAAACGGTGAGTCTTAGTTAACCTGCGGATACATTAGTCCAATCAATGCGTCTGAACCTGGTGTGTAATCCCAAGGTAACTGCTCACTGTTAACACGTTTTAAGTAATACAGTGTCCCCTTCAGACATGTTAAAGGAGAGATTCGTAAATAACATTCAAAACTATGCGCGTAAATACCACCCTGACACCTAACAAAAAAAAAAAAAAAAAAAATTGCATGCCCCGGTAGCAACGATATGGAGTCTTTCCATCCACCTCTGGTTGCTTCAACCGGAGGTGCATGCAATTTATATATATATATATATATATATATATATATATATATATATATATATATATATATATATATATATATATTTGCATGCCCCGGTAGCTAAATGCTTAGTTACGGCTCTGGGCAAAACCAAAGCCCATGGCCAGTATACAATATTTTTCTGTATGCATTATTTTCTGTTGAGCACTACTGACACCGTTGAAACGGTGAGTCTTAGTTAACCTGCGGATACATTAGTCCAATCAATGCGTCTGAACCTGGTGTGTAATCCCAAGGTAACTGCTCACTGTTAACACGTTTTAAGTAATACAGTGTCCCCTTCAGACATGTTAAAGGAGAGATTCGTAAATAACATTCAAAACTATGCGCGTAAATACCACCCTGACACCTAACATCCAAAAAAAAAAAAAAATTGCATGCCCCGGTAGCAACGATATGGGGTCTTTCCATCCACCTCTGGTTGCTTCAACCGGAGGTGCATGCAATTTATATATATATATATATATATATATATATATTAGTTATATACAATATTTTTCTGTATGCATTATTTTCTGTTGAGCACTATGACATATGAGTCTTATAATGCGGATACATTAGGTAACTGCTCACTGTTAACACGTTTTAAGTAATACAGTGTCCCCTTCAGACATGTTAAAGGAGAGATTCGTAAATAACATTCAAAACTATGCGCGTAAATACCACCCTGACCTAACATCCTAACATCCAAAAAAAAAAAAAAAATTGCATGCCCCGGTAGCAACGATATGGAGTCTTTCCATCCACCTCTGGTTGCTTCAACCGGAGGTGCATGCAATTTATATATATATATGCCCCGGTAGCTAAATGCTTAGTTACGGCTCTGGGCAAAACCAAAGCCCATGGCCAGTATACAATATTTTTCTGTATGCATTATTTTCTGTTGAGCACTACTGACACCGTTGAAACGGTGAGTCTTAGGTCGCCTGCGGATACATTAGTTCAATCAATGCGTCTGAACCTGGTGTGTAATCCCAAGGTAACTGCTCACTGTTAACACGTTTTTAGTAATACAGTGTCCCCTTCAGACATGTTAAAGGAGAGATTCGTAAATAACATTCAAAACTATGCGCGTAAATACCACCCTGACACCTAACATCCAAAAAAAAAAAAAAAAAAAAAAATTGCATGCCCCGGTAGCAACGATATGGGGTCTTTCCATCCACCTCTGGTTGCTTCAACCGGAGGTGCATGCAATTTATATATATATATATTTGCATGCCCCGGTAGCTAAATGCTTAGTTACGGCTCTGGGCAAAACCAAAGCCCATGGCCAGTATACAATATTTTTCTGTATGCATTATTTTCTGTTGAGCACTACTGACACCGTTGAAACGGTGAGTCTTAGGTCGCCTGCGGATACATTAGTTCAATCAATGCGTCTGAACCTGGTGTGTAATCCCAAGGTAACTGCTCACTGTTAACACGTTTTTAGTAATACAGTGTCCCCTTCAGACATGTTAAAGGAGAGATTCGTAAATAACATTCAAAACTATGCGCGTAAATACCACCCTGACACCTAACAAAAAAAAAAAAAAAAAAAAAAAAAAATTGCATGCCCGGTAGCAACGATATGGAGTCTTTCCATCCACCTCTGGTTGTTTCAACCGGAGGCATGCAATATATATATATATATATATATATATATATATATATATATATATATATATATATATATATATATATATATATATATATTTGCATGCCCCGGTAGCTAAATGCTTAGTTACGGCTCTGGGCAAAACCAAAGCCCATGGCCAGTATACAATATTTTTCTGTATGCATTATTTTCTGTTGAGCACTACTGACACCGTTGAAACGGTGAGTCTTAGGTCGCCTGCGGATACATTAGTTCAATCAATGCGTCTGAACCTGGTGTGTAATCCCAAGGTAACTGCTCACTGTTAACACGTTTTTTAGTAATACAGTGTCCCCTTCAGACATGTTAAAGGAGAGATTCGTAAATAACATTCAAAACTATGCGCGTAAATACCACCCTGACACCTAACATCCAAAAAAAAAAAAAAAAATTGCATGCCCCGGTAGCAACGATATGGGGGTCTTTCCAAACCTCTGGTTGCTTCAACCGGAGGTGCATATATATATATATATATATATATATATATTTGCATGCCCCGGTAGCTAAATGCTTAGTTACGGCTCTGGGCAAAACCAAAGCCCATGGCCAGTATACAATATTTTTCTGTATGCATTATTTTCTGTTGAGCACTACTGACACCGTTGAAACGATGAGTCTTAGTTAACCTGCGGATACATTAGTTCAATCAATGCGTCTGAACCTGGTGTGTAATCCCAAGGTAACTGCTCACTGTTAACACGTTTTAAGTAATACAGTGTCCCCTTCAGACATGTTAAAGGAGAGATTCGTAAATAACATTCAAAACTATGCGCGTAAATACCACCTAACATCTAACAAAAAAAAAAAAAAATTGCATGCCCCGGTAGCAACGATATGGAGTCTTTCCATCCACCTCTGGTTGCTTCAATCCGGAACCGGATATATATATATATATATATATATATATATATATATATATATATATATATATATATATATATATATATATATATATATTTGCATGCCCCGGTAGCTAAATGCTTAGTTACGGCTCTGGGCAAAACCAAAGCCCATGGCCAGTATACAATATTTTTCTGTATGCATTATTTTCTGTTGAGCACTACTGACACCGTTGAAACGGTGAGTCTTAGGTCGCCTGCGGATACATTAGTCCAATCAATGCGTCTGAACCTGGTGTGTAATCCCAAGGTAACTGCTCACTGTTAACACGTTTTAAGACGTTAATTCACGTTTTAAGTAATACAGTGTCCCCTTCAGACATGTGAAAGGAGAGATTCGGAAATAACATTCAAAACTACACTCTAAAAAAGTAAGGGTTCTTTGAGGGTTCCTCAGGGAACCTTAGGGTTCTATTGCAAGTTTTTTTTTCTCAGTAAGGGTTCGTTTGGGAACCTCTGGTTGCTCTGTCTAATATAATATTGCAAAGGGTTAATCTTAGAACTCTTTATTTCAATACATTGTAAATTGTGCTCTAAAATATTGATGTGCAAATCGCAATTTTTAATACACAATACATGCTGAGAGAAAAAGTCTGTCATAAAAAGGTAAACACCATAAATGGTTATAATTTTGTACACGGTATTGAGAGGAAATCAAAGAGCAGATAATATTTTGCCAAATATTTAACTAGAATTTGTAATAGTATATGTATGTATAACATGTGTATTGTAGTTTATTTCCATTTGTATCCATCTTGAACAGAACCTTTAATTGGATAAATATGTAGGAGAAACCCATACGACGTTCAACACAATAATAAAACCTCAGGGCAAGATGCCCCTGCACAACACAATACAACATAAATAAATAAATAAATAAATAAATAAATAAATAAATACATTATGCTATCGCTGGCAAAAGGCTGTTTGAAATGTTTTAACTACTAAATGTAGAAAAAGCGCGGTCCACGAAGAAATGCCCCAGCAACAGCGGTTGCCCTCTCAACCATCAGCTGCCATCGCAACCCACAGCGCGAGGCAGGTGTTCAACGTTTCTTCACAGGCGTGAGAGCTTTCTTCACTGAGAGGTGAGTAAAACCTTTTATTAACGCTAATTATCTTTATTTGTGTGAGTGAATGAAAAATATAAACTAAAGACGTACAGACAGCTGTACAACATCCACGAGTAAATTAAAAAAAAGTTTATTTTGCTTTTGTTAATGATGCGGGTCAATGATAGAATTTCTGAGGTAATTTTTTTTTTTTTTTTTTTTTTTTTTACTAAACCTGATGACGATAATCAATTGGCCTGAACTGAGAGAGGAAAAAGGTAATACTTATGATACTTCTGGGAACTTTCTGACGTAAAATGTTTCATTAAGTCTATTGTTTAATGACGATTTCTAGGATACATGAGTATTAAGTATGAGGTAAATATAAGATTTGCTTCACTGCTACGATTTCTCGGGCGGTTCTGGTACGAAAATAATAAAACACAAATTACTATCTTTTTTTTCTTTTGACTAAATGACTTTTTTTTTTTTTAACGACGTTCTTTTAAAACCATGGTGTTTAATATAATTTGTCACTCATGCAAACTGAAAACAATTTTATTTTAGTAATACTAAAAAAAAAAAAAAACAACGTTAAAATACAGTACTGAATAATAATTCCTGGTAATTGTGTGACAAAGCATTAAGTATTGTAGTTTACGGTGTCAATATATGACAGCGTCTGAAATGGTGCGCATCACTTGAACAGTTGTGTAAGCGTTCTTTCGCGGGCTAGGATGTAGGCTACACCGCCTTGCAGGTCCAGTGTGCCTAACAACAGAACATTAACATAACATTAAACACCAAATCACAAATCACAAAGCGCACACACACACACACAGTCCAGTGGCCACGCCTTCCTGCTCGCACACAACATTATAAACATAAACATTTGCCTGCCGAGAAAAGCTTAGCTATTTTTCTGTTCGTATGTCACCAAGCATGTAGACAAAGACGTAAACACACAAACAGATTTAATAAGAAAAAGAGGCACTACATATTATTTCTAACAGGGTTTTTCAATTACATGATAGAAAAAATCAATGTAATTCTGCATATGAAGTTAATTTGATGCATTGGTATTGGGAGACACAAGTACTGTACCTCTAATCAATCTGATCACTTTAGATGAGGGGCAGTTTCAGTTGCCAACAAACAGCATATATCTTAAAGTGCAAAGGAAAAAAAGTGAGTGATCCACAAATGTTTTCGGGAGTACTGTAAGCTTCAGGAAAAACTAAACACAATTTCAAGCTGTCCTTTTAACTAACAGACAAATATTCTTTCATGAAAAAAATGTTTTCTTTCAAAAACTATTTTACATAACTTTCTACTGTCAATTCAACTGCTGTAGAGAAACACATATATATCATTTTGCCTAGACATGGTCCATCTTACCAGTTTATTGTTACCAGGGGCTTAGCTAGGAATAGATTTTTACTGAGGCAAAAATCAAATTTTTGTTAAAAAAAAAAACAAAACCCTGTGCATATCTTGTTCATGTTACGAAGGTGAAATTTATCATATTTTAAAGCCTGGAGACTATTAATGCAAACTGCAAAGCGATACAACAAATTCCTAAAATTACCCTATTCACACTGTTAGAAATATGTGATATTAAAAGGACAAGAAGAATAGAAGTTATAGATATGAACACGTAGATGGGTTTATACCTTCATTGAGAGACATGCGTTTGGTTCACTGCTATTGAAGTTAATGCTGACGCTGATGACACTGATGACTGGAACTGGTAAGATGCTACTGGAACTGGAACTGGTAAGACTGGTGCTGCTACTTCTGGAACTGGTGCTGATTGGTGCTGCTGGGACTGGTAAGTGGTTCTGCTACTGCTGGGACTGGTAAGACTGGTGCTGCTACTGCTGAAACTGGTAAGACTGGTGCTGCTGGGACTGGTAAGACTGGTGCTGCTACTGCTGGGACTGGTAAGAGTGGTGCTGCTACTGCTGGAACTGGTAAGACTGGTGCTGACTGCTGGGACTGGTAAGACTGGTGCTGCTGGAAACACTGCTGGGACTGGTAAGACTGGTGCTGCTACTGCTGGAACTGGTAAGACTGGTGCTGCCACTGCTGGGACTGGTAAGACTGGTGCTGCCACTGCTGGGACTGGTTAGACTGGTGCTGCCACTGCTGGGACTGGTGCTGCTACTGCTGGGACTGGTAAGACTGGTGCTGAAACTGGTAAGACCGGTGCTGACACTGCTGGGACTGGTAAGATTGCTGATACTAATGCTAAGACTGATCGGACTGCTGAGACTGTATGATGCCACAATTAAAAAACTGATTTAGAAGACTTTACTTTAAATCAGGGTTTGCTAATCCTCCTATGGCCTGATCTATCGAAACACTGTAACACTTCCTCCTGGGACATGTCCGGACATATTAGCAGGGCAAGGCCATTCAGTCTATTTTACCCATACTGCTGCGAGACCAATCAAACATATCGAAACAATGCACTCAGTTAAACTCTTTCTCATCATGAACAGAGACCGTAAGAATCTGTTTGCTGCGAAAAACACGTACTGTCTATATGCTGTCAGGGAATATTTGGTTTTACACTTGGGGGGGGCAAAAAAAACATGCAAGGATTTTTTTGTTTGTTTGTTTGAGAACCAAACTAATACACTTATCATATATAATCATGAACAAAGACAATGTTGCTTTAAATGTACATAAATCTACTTTAAACTGCTTCTGGTGTACAGAGGTCAAGGTTGAACGTGGCACACTGTCCGTGTCTCATTCATGCTGGAACGTAGCTGCAGTTTACTTCAGTATCCAGTGCGTGGTTACTGAAAATGATTAATAAATAAATAAATAAATAAATAAATAAATAAATCACCTGTATTAAAAACTTTGGATTTTTGTCTCTAACGAAAACATTCGGAATATATATATATATATTAAACTGCTGTTGCCAAACAGTGAATTTATAAATAGAATTACCTCCAATTCTTCTAGCCCATGGCATCAAATACAATACATGAAAAGTATTAAAAACTAACAGCTATGAATTAGTACATCAGGGGAGAGGGATGGTGTTGAAATTGAAGAATTAAGGGAATGGGAATATGCAAATAAAGATGATCACAATATAACGTAAGATGCTGCGTCAGCATTTTATTTTTAAAATACAGTGTAAGTGATTTATTTTTCTGTTTTTTTTTTTTTTTTTTTTTAAGGACCCTACAACTCCCACACCTGTCATTATCCGGGGAAACCCCTTCCATCTTGATACAAAAATTGGTCTGAGAATGAATGGACAACATCTACTTGCTGAGGAGGCTGTGTGGTCCAGTGGTTAAAGAAAAGGGTTCGTAACCAGGAAGTCTACGGTTCAAATCCCACCTCAGCAAACTGACTCATTGTGTGACCTTGAGCAAGCCACTTAACCTCCTTGTGCTCCGTCTTTCGGGTGAGACATAATTGTAAGTGACTCTGCAGCTGATGCATAGTTCACACTCCCTAGTCTCTGTAAGCCTTGGATAAAGGTGTCTGCTAAATAAACAAATAATAATAACCTGAGGCCCTCACCCAGAGATTTGGGCTTCTTTTTTCCATGTATTTTGTGTACAATATCAAATACCCACAGAGAAAAAACAGCCTAATATTATACTGAGAAATGTATTTTGGGTACTCAAAAAGATCAGAAAACTCCACCTAGTATAGTGGGAATAGTAAACTTTCTTTTGTCAGGCGCCAGGTCGGGAAAGCATTAAGGGTGTTGGTTGTGCTATAATAACCACAGGCCCAGGGATTACTATTTTTTTTTTTTTTTTTTTTTTTTTTAGCAGACACCTTTACCCAGGGCAACTTACAGTTGTATACAGCTATGCTGATGATAACCAGCTATTATCTGTCCCTAAAGCAAGGACATTCTTCTGCCTAGGTGTTATTAGCTACTTGGCTTAGAGACATCAAGCATTGGATGTCACAGAATCTCCTAATGTTGAATTGAGATAAAACAGAGGTTATGCTAGTGGGCTCACAGAACCAACTAAAAGGAAATGTAGGATTACATGAGCACGACCCTTGCAGTCTCTCATCAAAATTTAAACTCGAAATTAAGAGTTTGAGGGTAATCTTTGAGTCTGATCTATCATTTTAGACTCATACTAGGGAAGTTACTAAAGTATATTTTTACCATTTGAGAAATATAGCCAAACTTAGACCAACTCCCCAGTAATGTTGTTGAAGCTGACACCCTGGGATCCTTCAAGAAGCTGCTTGATGAGATTCTGGGATCAATAAGCTACTAACAACCAAAACAAACAACTTTCTTATGTTCTAATTATTTCTGTATCTGATGCCGAGAGAATAATACATGTCTTTGTTTCATCTAGAATTGATTATTATAATGTACTTTTTTTTAAATGGTGATTTTGCTGTTAACTTATAAGGCCCTGAATGGATTAGCACCTCATTATTTACAGGAGTTACTGACACCGTATCTTCCAAACCACACTCTGAAATCACAGGATGTGGGGCTGCTGGTTATTCCTAGGGTCAACAAAACAACACGGGAGGCAGGGCTTTTTTCTGGAATGCTCAGCCTTCGTTTATCAGGAAATCTGGGTCCATTACAGTTTTCAAGTCAAGACTAAAAACACACTTTTATAAAATGGCTCGCTTATCTTAGTGGGTTTTAATGTAACTTTAAAATTGGTGCTTTTGTATTGTGTATACTGTTTAAATCTGTATTTAAATGGGCTGAGTGTAGCAGTTATATGTGTGACCTGCTATACAAACGGATTGTGATTTTTTTCCTGCTATGTACTATACAGTGCTTTGCGATACTTTTGTATAAAAAGCGCTATATAAATGCAATAAATGAATAAATAAAAATAAATGTGTTAATATTTTTTATAATACTTGTTTTATAAAATACTTGTGACTAAAGTTAGGTTTTTGCTTGTTTTTCTGTAATTAAATGAATTACATTATGGATAATATATTATGATTAGTTATAATTAATATATTTATATATTTACCTGTCAAGAAATGTTGTCAGCCTTTCACTTATTTGTGTATTTGTTATTCTAAGAGTAACGAAACATATACAGACTGTTTTATTTGTATGCATTTATTTATGTGTTATAATTAAAAGTATAACTCCTATACTGTATTTATTTATTTTATTGCTCTACCTGTAATAAAGGGTTTCTATAAAAAAAGTATTTCTTTGTTTTTATTGATATTGCAAACCAGTAATTCCTAGCATGTTATTTAACCAGACAAATTATGGAATATATATATATATATATATATTATATATATATATATATATATATTATGCATATATAAAAATAGAACCTTGAGGTTCTTAAAAGATCCTTATTTATAAGGTTCCTCATGGAACCCTAGTAAAAGGTTCTTCCACACCTTAAAAGGTTCCTCCACAGTATCAACCCATAGGAAAAAGGTTCTTACTAGAACCTTTAGGTTTTTAGAGTGTATGCACGAGTAAATACCATCCTAACTCCTAACATCCCAAAAAAAAAAAAAAAAAAAATAAAATATATAGGTTATATATATATATATATATATATATATATATATATATATATATATATATATATATATATATATATTATAATTGCATGCCCCGGTAGCTACGATATGGAGTCTTTCCATCCACCTCCGGTTGCTTCAACTGGATATATATATATATATATATATATATATATATATATATATATATATATATTTGCATATATATATTTATGCTAAATGCTAAATGCTTAGTTACGGCTCTGGGCAAAACCAAAGCCCATGGCCAGTATACAATATTTTTCTGTATGCATTATTTTCTGTTGAGCCTGCGGATACATTAGTTCA
>JAHFZB010000172.1:0-12847 GCA_036884735.1 Huso huso | reverse complement strand
GCAGGTCCAGTGTGCCTAACAACAGAACATTAACATAACATTAAACACCAAATCACAAATCACAAAGCGCACACACACACACAGTCCAGTGGCCACGCCTTCCTGCTCGCACACAACATTATAAACATAAACATTTGCCTGCCGAGAAAAGCTTAGCTATTTTTCTGTTCGTATGTCACCAGGCATGTAGACAAAGACGTAAACACACAAACAGATTTAATAAGAAAAAGAGGCACTACATATTATTTCTAACAGGGTTTTTCAATTACATGATAGAAAAAAAATCAATGTAATTCTGCATATGAAGTTAATTTGATGCATTGGTATTGGGAGACACAAGTACTGTACCTCTAATCAATCTGATCACTTTAGAGGAGGGGCAGTTTCAGTTGCCAACAAACAGCATATATCTTAAAGTGCAAAGGAAAAAGTGAGTGATCCACAAATGTTTTCGGGGGAGTACTGTAAGCTTCAGGAAAAACTAAACACAATTTCAAGCCGTCCTTTTAACTAACAGACAAATATTCTTTCATGAAAAAAAGGTTTTCTTTCAAAAACTATTTTACATAACTTTCTACTGTCAATTCAACTGCTGTAGAGAAACATATATATATATATATATATATATATATATATATATATATATATATATATATATATATATTAATTGGCTCTCACATAGCAGACTTTATTGACCATGTTGTTTGGTCAAGATGCATTATGCTGTATGATATTAAACAGCTGATCCTTTTGCTTGACTGGGCAAGGTGAGTATGGGCACATGTTCATACAATCCTTTGGCTCTAAGTCTGGGCAAGGTGGGGCTTGTTTTATCATGTCAAGCATGTGATCATTTTGCCTAGACATGGTCCATCTTACCAGTTTAATGTTACCAGGGGCTTAGCTAGGAATAGATTTTTACTGAGGCAAAAAATCAAATTTTTGTAAAAAAAAAAAAACAAAACCCTGTGCATATCCTGTTCATGTTACGAAGGTGAAATTTATCATATTTTAAAGCCTGGAGACTATTAATGCAAACTGCAAAGCGATACAACAAATTCCTAAAATTACCCTATTCACACTGTTAGAAATATGTGATATTAAAAGGACAAGAAGAATAGAAGTTATAGATATGAACACGTAGATGGGTTTATACCTTCATTGAGAGACATGCGTTTGGTTCACTGCTATTGAAGTTAATGCTGACACTGATGACACTGATGCTACAACTGGAACTGGTAAGACTGGTGCTGCTACTTCTGGAACTGATGCTGACACTGCTGGGACTGGCAGGACTGGTGCTGCTACTGCTGGAACTGGTAAGACTGGTGCTGCTACTGCTGGAACTGGTAAGACTGGTGCTGCTGGGACTGGGTGGTTCTGCTACTGCTGGGACTGGTAAGACTGGTGCTGCTACTGCTGAAACTGGTAAGACTGGTGCTGCTGGGACTGGTAAGACTGGTGCTGCTACTGCTGGGACTGGTAAGAGTGGTGCTTCTACTGCTGGAACTGGTAAGACTGGTGCTGCCACTGCTGGGACTGGTAAGACTGGTGCTGCCACTGCTGGGACTGGTGCTGCTACTGCTGGGACTGGTAAGACTGGTGCTGAAACTGGTAAGACCGGTGCTGACACTGCTGGGACTGGTAAGATTGCTGATACTAATGCTAAGACTGATCGGACTGCTGAGACTGTATGATGCCACAATTAAAAACTGATTTAGAAGACTTTACTTTAAATCAGGGTTTGCTAATCCTCCTATGGCCTGATCTATCGAAACGCTGTAACACTTCCTCCTGGGACATGTCCGGACATATTAGCAGGGCAAGGCCATTCAGTCTATTTTTACCCATACTGCTGCGAGACCAATCAAACATATCGAAACAATGCACTCAGTTAAACTCTTTCTCATCATGAACAGAGACCGTAAGAATCTGTTTGCTGCGGAAAACACATACTGTCTATATGCTGTCAGAGAATATTTGGTTTTACACTTGGGGCGGGGCAAAAAACATGCAAGGATTTTTTGTTTGTTTGTTTGAGAACCAAACTAATACACTTATCATATATAATCATGAACAAAGACAATGTTGCTTTAAATGTACATAAATCTACTTTAAACTGCTTCTGGTGTACAGAGGTCAAGGTTGAACGTGGCGCACTGTCCGTGTCTCATTCATGCTGGAACGTAGCTGCAGTTTACTTCAGTATCCAGTGCGTGGTTACCACTGAACAAGCTGTTTAAAGATGCTGAAAATGATTAATAAATAAATAAATAAATAAATAAATAAATAAATAAACCTGTATTAAAAACTTTGGATTTTTGTCTTAAAAACTTTGGATTATATATATATATATATATATATATATATATATATATATATATATATATATATATATATATTTTTTAAACTGCTGTTGCCAAACAGTGAATTTATAAATAGAATTACCTCCAATTCTTCTAGCCCATGGCATCAAATACAATACATGAAAAGTATTAAAAACTAACAGCTATGAATTATTACATCAGGGGAGAGGGATGGTGTTGAAATTGAAGAATTAAGGGAATGGGAATATGCAAATAAAGATGATCACAATATAACGTAAGACGCTGTGTCAGCATTTTATTTTTACAGTGTAAGTGATTTATTTTTCTTGTTTTTTTTTTTTTTTTTTAAGGACCCTACAACTCCCACACCTGTCATTATCCGGGAAACCCCTTCCATCTTGATACAAAAATTGGTCTGAGAATGAATGGACAACATCTACTTGCTGAGGAGGCTGTGTGGTCCAGTGGTTAAAGAAAAGGGTTCGTAACCAGGAAGTCCACGGTTCAAATCCCACCTCAGCAAACTGACTCATTGTGTGACCTTGAGCAAGCCACTTAACCTCCTTGTGCTCCGTCTTTCGGGTGAGACATAATTGTAAGTGACTCTGCAGCTGATGCATAGTTCACACTCCCTAGTCTCTGTAAGCCTTGGATAAAGGTGTCTGCTAAATAAACAAATAATAATAACCTGAGGCCCTCACCCAGAGATTTGGGCTTTTTTTCCTTGTATTTTGTGTACAATATCAAATACCCACAGAGAAAAAACAGCCTAATATTATATTGAGAAATGTATTTTGGGTACTCAAAAGATCAGAAAACTCCACCTAGTATAGTGGGAATAGTAAACTTTCTTTTGTCAGGCGCCAGGTCGGGGAAAGCAATAAGGGTGTTGGTTGTGCTATAATAACCACAGGCCCAGGGATTACTATTTTTTTTTTTTTTTTTTTTTTTTTAGCAGACACCCTTACCCAGGGCAACTTACAGTTGTATACAGCTATGCTGATGATAACCAGCTATTATCTGTCCCTAAAGCAAGGACATTCTTCTGCCTGGGTGTTATTAGCTACTTGCCTTACAGACATCAAGCATTGGATGTCACAGAATCTCCTAATGTTGAATTGAGATAAAACAGAGGTTATGCTAGTGGGCTCACAGAACCAACTAAAAGGAAATGTAGGATTACATGAGCACGACCCTTGCAGTCTCTCATCAAAATTTAAACTCGAAATTAAGAGTTTGAGGGTAATCTTTGAGTCTGATCTATCATTTTAGACTCATACTAGGGAAGTTACTAAAGTATATTTTTACCATTTGAGAAATATAGCCAAACTTAGACCAACTCCCCAGTAATGTTGTTGAAGCTGACACCCTGGGATCCTTCAAGAAGCTGCTTGATGAGATTCTGGGATCAATAAGCTACTAACAACCAAACAAACAACTTTCTTATGTTCTAATTATTTCTGTATCTGATGCCGAGAGAATAATACATGTCTTTGTTTCATCTAGAATTGATTATTGTAATGTACTTTTTTTTTTAAATGGTGATTTTGCTGTTAACTTATAAGGCCCTGAATGGATTAGCACCTCATTATTTACAGGAGTTACTGACACCGTATCTTCCAAACCACACTCTGAAATCACAGGATGTGGGGCTGCTGGTTATTCCTAGGGTCAACAAAACAACACGGGAGGCAGGGCTTTTTCTGGAATGCTCAGCCTTCGTTTATCAGGAAATCTGGGTCCATTACAGTTTTCAAGTCAAGACTAAAAACACACTTTTATAAAATGGCTCGCTTATCTTAGTGGGTTTTAATGTAACTTTAAAATTGGTGCTTTTGTATTGTGTATACTGTTTAAATCTGTATTTAAATGGGCTGAGTGTAGCAGTTATATGTGTGACCTGCTATACAAACGGATTGTGATTTTTTTTTCCTGCTATGTACTATACAGTGCTTTTTGCGATACTTTTTGTATAAAAAGCGCTATATAAATGCAATAAATAAATAAATAAAAATAAATGTGTTAATATTTTTTTTTATAATACTTGTTTTATAAAATACTTGTGACTAAAGTTAGGTTTTGCTTGTTTTGTTTGTAATTAAATTAATTACATTATGGATAATATATTATGATTAGTTATAATTAATATATTTATATATCTACCTGTCAAGAAATGTTGTCAGCCTTTCACTTATTTGTGTATTTGTTATTCTAAGAGTAACGAAACATATACAGACTGTTTTATTTGTATGCATTTATTTATGTGTTATAATTAAAAGTATAACTCCTATACTGTATTTATTTATTTTATTGCTCTACCTGTAATAAAGGGTTTCTATAAAAAGTATTTCTTTGTTTTTATTGATATTGCAAACCAGTAATTCCTAGCATGTTATTTTAACCAGACAAATTATATATATATATATATATATATATATATATATATATATATATATATATATATATATATATATATATATATATATATATATATTTTATATATATGCATAAGTTTGTAAATAAACATAAAAGGTTCCAAGTAGAACCTTGAGGTTCTTAAAAGATCCTTATTTGTAAGGTTCCTCATGGAACTATAGTAAAAAAAGGTTCTTGAAGCACCTTAAAAGGTTCCTCCACAGTATCAACCCAGGAACCCTAAAAGGTTCTTACTAGAATATAAATACCATATCCAAAAAAAATAAAATATATATATATATATATAATATATATATATATATATATATATATATATATATAATATTGCATGCCCGTACTCAGCTAGAATGGAGTTTTATCAGGAGTTCTGGCATGCCTGATATATATATATATATATATATATATATATTTCATCATGGTAGCTAAATGACCCCTTAGTTACAGGCTCTTGCAAAACCAAAGCCCATGGCCAGTATACAATATTTTTTTTATGCATGCATCTTTTCTGTTGAGCACTACTGACACAGTGGTGAGTCTTAGGGGATACATTAGTCCAATCAATGCGTCTGAAAGGTAACTGCTCACTGTTAGAACGTTTTTTACTTTTGTTAATGGGAGAGATTTGGAAATAACATTCAAAAAATGGAAATACCATCCTAACTCCTAACATCAAAAAAAAAAAAAAAAAAAAAATAAATATATAATAATATATATATATATATATATATATATATATATATATATATATATATATATATATATATTGCATGCCCTGTAGCGGTAAACAAATGGTGCCCCGGTAGCTAAATTTCCATCCAGGTTCGGTTCTGGGCAAAACCAAAGCCCATATATATAGTATACAATATTTTTATCTATATATATATATATATTTCTGTTGAGCACTACAACTGACAGCACTTGACACCGTTGAAACGGTGAGTCTTAGGTCTCCCTGCGGATACATTAGTCCAATCAATGCGTCTGAACCTGGTGTGTAATCCCAAGGTAACTGCTCACTGTTAACACGTTTTAAGACGTTAATTCACGTTTTAAGTAATACAGTGTCCCCTTCAGACATGTTAAAGGAGAGATTCGGAAATAACATTCAAAACTACACTCTAAAAAAGTAAGGGTTCTTTGAGGGTTCCTCAGGGAACCTTAGGGTTCTATTGCAAGTTTTTTTTTTCTCAGTAAGGGTTCGTTTGGGAACCTCTGGTTGCTCTGTCTAATATAATATTGCAAAGGGTTCATCTTAGAACTCTTTATATCAATACATTGTAAATTGTGCTCTACAATATTGATGTGCAAATCGCAATTTTAATACACAATACATGATGAGAGAAAAAGTCTGTCATAAAAAGGTAAACACCATAAATGGTTATAATTTTGTACACGGTATTGAGAGGAAATCAAAGAGCAGATAATATTTTGCCAAATATTTAACTAGAATTTATAATAGTAGATGTATGTATAACATGTGTATTGTAGTTTATTTCCATTTGTATCCATCTTGAACAGAACCTTTAATTGGATAAATATGTAGGAGAAACCCATACGACGTTCAACACAATAATAAAACCTCAGGGCAAGATGCCCCTGCACACAACACAACATAAATAAATAAATAAATAAATAAATAAATAAATAAATACATTATGCTATCGCTGGCAAAAGGCTGTTTGAAATGTTTTAACTACTAAATGTAGAAAAAGCGCGGTCCACGAAGAAATGCCCCAGCAACAGCGGTTGCCCTCTCAACCAATCAGCTGCCATCGCAACCCACACAGCGCGAGGCAGGTGTTCAACGTTTCTTCACAGGCGGGAGAGCTTTCTTCACTGAGAGGTGAGTAAAACCTTTTAATAACGCTAATTATCTTTATTTGTGTGAATGAATGAAAAAATATAAACTAAAGACGTACAGACAGCTGTACAACATCCACGAGTAAAATAAAAAAAAAGGTTATTTTGCTTTTTTTTGTTAATGATGCGGGTCAATGATAGAATTTCTGAGGTATTTTTTTTTTTTTTTTTTTTTTACTAAACCTGATGACGATAATCAATTGGCCTGAACTGAGAGAGGAAAAAGGTAATACTTATGATACTTCTGGGAACTTTCTGACGTAAAATGTTTCATTAAGTCTATTGTTTAATGACGATTTCTAGGATACATGAGTATTAAGTATGAGGTAAATATAAGATTTGCTTCACTGCTACGATTTCTCGGGCGGTTCTGGTACGAAAATAATAAAACACAAATTACTGTATCTTTTTCTCTTGACTAAATGAGACTTTTTTTTTAACGACGTTCTTTTAAAACCATGGTGTTTAATATAATTTGTCACTCATGCAAACTGAAAACAATTTTATTTTAGTACTACTGTAAAAAAAAAAAAAACAACGTTAAAATACAGTACTGAATAATAATTCCTGGTAATTGTGTGACAAAGCATTAAGTATTGTAGTTTACGGTGTCAATATATGACAGCGTCTGAAATGGTGCGCATCACTTGAACAGTTGTGTAAGCGTTCTTTCGCGGGCTAGGATGTAGGCTACACCGCCTTGCAGGTCCAGTGTGCCTAACAACAGAACATTAACATAACATTAAACACCAAATCACAAATCACAAAGCGCACACACACACACAGTCCAGTGGCCACGCCTTCCTGCTCGCACACAACATTATAAACATAAACATTTGCCTGCCGAGAAAAGCTTAGCTATTTTTCTGTTCGTATGTCACCAGGCATGTAGACAAAGACGTAAACACACAAACAGATTTAATAAGAAAAAGAGGCACTACATATTATTTCTAACAGGATTTTCAATTACATGATAGAAAAAATCAATGTAATTCTGCATATGAAGTTAATTTGATGCATTGGTATTGGGAGACACAAGTACTGTACCTCTAATCAATCTGATCACTTTAGAGGAGGGGCAGTTTCAGTTGCCAACAAACAGCATATATCTTAAAGTGCAAAGGAAAAAAAGTGAGTGATCCACAAATGTTTTCGGGAGTACTGTAAGCTTCAGGAAAAACTAAACACAATTTCAAGCCGTCCTTTTAACTAACAGACAAATATTCTTTCATGAAAAAAAGGTTTTCTTTCAAAAACTATTTTACATAACTACTGTCAACTCAACTCAATTATATATATATATATATATATATATATATATATATATATATATATATATATATATATATTAATTGGCTCACATAGCAGACTTTATTGACCATGTTGTTTGGTCAAGATGCATTACTGTATGATATTAAACAGCTGATCTTTTTGCTTGACTGGGCAAGGTGAGTATGGGCACATGTTCATACAATCCTTTGGCTCTAAGTCTGGGCAAGGTGGGGCTTGTTTTATCATGTCAAGCATGTGATCATTTTGCCTAGACATGGTCCATCTTACCAGTTTAATGTTACCAGGGGCTTAGCTAGGAATAGATTTTTACTGAGGCAAAAATCAAATTTTTGTCTAAAAAAAAAAAAAACCCTGTGCATATCCTGTTCATGTTACGAAGGTGAAATTTATCATATTTTAAAGCCTGGAGACTATTAATGCAAACTGCAAAGCGATACAACAAATTCCTAAAATTACCCTATTCACACTGTTAGAAATATGTGATATTAAAAGGACAAGAAGAATAGAAGTTATAGATATGAACACGTAGATGGGTTTATACCTTCATTGAGAGACATGCGTTTGGTTCACTGCTATTGAAGTTAATGCTGACACTGATGACACTGATGCTACAACTGGAACTGGTAAGACTGGTGCTGCTACTTCTGGAACTGATGCTGACACTGCTGGGACTGGCAGGACTGGTGCTGCTACTGCTGGAACTGGTAAGACTGGTGCTGCTACTGCTGGAACTGGTAAGACTGGTGCTGCTGGGACTGGTAAGTGGTTCTGCTACTGCTGGGACTGGTAAGACTGGTGCTGCTACTGCTGAAACTGGTAAGACTGGTGCTGCTGGGACTGGTAAGACTGGTGCTGCTACTGCTGGGACTGGTAAGAGTGGTGCTTCTACTGCTGGAACTGGTAAGACTGGTGCTGCCACTGCTGGGACTGGTAAGACTGGTGCTGCCACTGCTGGGACTGGTGCTGCTACTGCTGGGACTGGTAAGACTGGTGCTGAAACTGGTAAGACCGGTGCTGACACTGCTGGGACTGGTAAGATTGCTGATACTAATGCTAAGACTGATCGGACTGCTGAGACTGTATGATGCCACAATTAAAAACTGATTTAGAAGACTTTACTTTAAATCAGGGTTTGCTAATCCTCCTATGGCCTGATCTATCGAAACGCTGTAACACTTCCTCCTGGGACATGTCCGGACATATTAGCAGGGCAAGGCCATTCAGTCTATTTTTACCCATACTGCTGCGAGACCAATCAAACATATCGAAACAATGCACTCAGTTAAACTCTTTCTCATCATGAACAGAGACCGTAAGAATCTGTTTGCTGCGGAAAACACATACTGTCTATATGCTGTCAGAGAATATTTGGTTTTACACTTGGGGCGGGCAAAAAAAACATGCAAGGATTTTTTTTGTTTGTTTGTTTGAGAACCAAACTAATACACTTATCATATATAATCATGAACAAAGACAATGTTGCTTTTAAATGTACATAAATCTACTTTAAACTGCTTCTGGTGTACAGAGGTCAAGGTTGAACGTGGCGCACTGTCCGTGTCTCATTCATGCTGGAACGTAGCTGCAGTTTACTTCAGTATCCAGTGCGTGGTTACCACTGAACAAGCTGTTTAAAGATGCTGAAAATAAATAAATAAATAAATAAATAAATAAATCACCTAATTAAAAACTTTGTATTTTTGTCTCTTGAAAATTTTTGAATATATATATATATATATAAATATATATATATATATATATATATATATATATATATATATATATTTTAAACTGCTGTTGCCAAACAGTGAATTTATAAATAGAATTACCTCCAATTCTTCTAGCCCATGGCATCAAATACAATACATGAAAAGTATTAAAACTAACAGCTATGAATTATTACATCAGGGGAGAGGGATGGTGTTGAAATTGAAGAATTAAGGGAATGGGAATATGCAAATAAAGATGATCACAATATAACGTAAGACGCTGCGTCAGCATTTTATTTTTTAAAATACAGTGTAAGTGATTTATTTATTTTTTTTTTTTTTTTTTTTTTTTAAGGACCCTACAACTCCCACACCTGTCATTATCCGGGGAAACCCCTTCCATCTTGATACAAAAATTGGTCTGAGAATGAATGGACAACATCTACTTGCTGAGGAGGCTGTGTGGTCCAGTGGTTAAAGAAAAGGGTTCGTAACCAGGAAGTCCACGGTTCAAATCCCACCTCAGCAAACTGACTCATTGTGTGACCTTGAGCAAGCCACTTAACCTCCTTGTGCTCCGTCTTTCGGGTGAGACATAATTGTAAGTGACTCTGCAGCTGATGCATAGTTCACACTCCCTAGTCTCTGTAAGCCTTGGATAAAGGTGTCTGCTAAATAAACAAATAATAATAACCTGAGGCCCTCACCCAGAGATTTGGGCTTCTTTTTTTCCTTGTATTTTGTGTACAATATCAAATACCCACAGAGAAAAAACAGCCTAATATTATATTGAGAAATGTATTTTGGGTACTCAAAAAGATCAGAAAACTCCACCTAGTATAGTGGGAATAGTAAACTTTCTTTTGTCAGGCGCCAGGTCGGGAAAGCAATAAGGGTGTTGGTTGTGCTATAATAACCACAGGCCCAGGGATTACTATTTTTTTTTTTTTTTTTTTTTTTTAGCAGACACCCTTACCCAGGGCAACTTACAGTTGTATACAGCTATGCTGATGATAACCAGCTATTATCTGTCCCTAAAGCAAGGACATTCTTCTGCCTGGGTGTTATTAGCTACTTGCCTTACAGACATCAAGCATTGGATGTCACAGAATCTCCTAATGTTGAATTGAGATAAAACAGAGGTTATGCTAGTGGGCTCACAGAACCAACTAAAAGGAAATGTAGGATTACATGAGCACGACCCTTGCAGTCTCTCATCAAAATTTAAACTCGAAATTAAGAGTTTGAGGGTAATCTTTGAGTCTGATCTATCATTTTAGACTCATACTAGGGAAGTTACTAAAGTATATTTTTACCATTTGAGAAATATAGCCAAACTTAGACCAACTCCCCAGTAATGTTGTTGAAGCTGACACCCTGGGATCCTTCAAGAAGCTGCTTGATGAGATTCTGGGATCAATAAGCTACTAACAACCAAACAAACAACTTTCTTATGTTCTAATTATTTCTGTATCTGATGCCGAGAGAATAATACATGTCTTTGTTTCATCTAGAATTGATTATTGTAATGTACTTTTTTTTAAATGGTGATTTTGCTGTTAACTTATAAGGCCCTGAATGGATTAGCACCTCATTATTTACAGGAGTTACTGACACCGTATCTTCCAAACCACACTCTGAAATCACAGGATGTGGGGCTGCTGGTTATTCCTAGGGTCAACAAAACAACACGGGAGGCAGGGCTTTTTTTTTTCTGGAATGCTCAGCCTTCGTTTATCAGGAAATCTGGGTCCATTACAGTTTTCAAGTCAAGACTAAAAACACACTTTTATAAAATGGCTCGCTTATCTTAGTGGGTTTTAATGTAACTTTAAAATTGGTGCTTTTGTATTGTGTATACTGTTTAAATCTGTATTTAAATGGGCTGAGTGTAGCAGTTATATGTGTGACCTGCTATACAAACGGATTGTGATTTTTTTTCCTGCTATGTACTATACAGTGCTTTGCGATACTTTTGTATAAAAAGCGCTATATAAATGCAATAAATAAATAAATAAAAATAAATGTGTTAATATTTTTTTATAATACTTGTTTTATAAAATACTTGTGACTAAAGTTAGGTTTTTGCTTGTTTTGTTTGTAATTAAATTAATTACATTATGGATAATATATTATGATTAGTTATAATTAATATATTTATATATCTACCTGTCAAGAAATGTTGTCAGCCTTTCACTTATTTGTGTATTTGTTATTCTAAGAGTAACGAAACATATACAGACTGTTTTATTTGTATGCATTTATTTATGTGTTATAATTAAAAGTATAACTCCTATACTGTATTGATTTATTTTATTGCTCTACCTGTAATAAAGGGTTTCTATAAAAAGTATTTCTTTGTTTTTATTGATATTGCAAACCAGTAATTCCTAGCATGTTATTTAACCAGACAAATTATGCAGACACATATTATATATATATATATATATATATATATATATATATATATATATATATATATATATATATATATATATATATATATATATATATATATATGCATATAAAAAATATATTATGCAAAGTTTGTAAATAAACATAAAGGTGAGGTTCTGAGGTTCTTAAAAGATCCTTATTTGTAAGGTTCCTCATGGAACCCTAGTAAAAAGGTTCTTGAAGCACCTTAAAAGGTTCCTCCACAGTATCAACCCCAGGAACCCTAAAAGGTTCTTACTAGAACCTTTACTTTTTTAGTGTGTATAAAGTAAATACCATCCTAACATCCAACAAAAAAAAAAAAAAAAAAAAAATAATATATATATATATATATATATATATATATATATATATATATATATATATATATATATATATATTATATATATATATATATATATATAGATATATATATATATATATATATATATTTGCATGCCCTGGTAGCTAAATGCTTAGTTACGGCTCTGGGCAAAACCAAAGCCCATGGCCAGTATACAATATTTTTCTGTATGCATTCTTTTCTGTTGAGCACTACTGACACCGTTGAAACGGTGAGTCTTAGGTCTCCTGCGGATACATTAGTCCAATCAATGCGTCTGAACCTGGTGTGTAATCCCAAGGTAACTGCTCACTGTTAACACGTTTTAAGACGTTAATTCACGTTTTAAGTAATACAGTGTCCCCTTCAGACATGTTAAAAGAGAGATTTGGAAATAACATTCAAAACTACACTCTAAAAATATATAGGGTTCTTTGAGGGTT
>JAHFZB010001197.1:0-11131 GCA_036884735.1 Huso huso | reverse complement strand
TGACCCCTGTGTGTGTGTGTTTCAGGCTGCTGACCCTGTGTGTGTGTGTGTGTGTTCAGCCTTGTTGACCCCTGTATTATGTGTGTGTGTGTGTGTTCAGCCTTGTTGACCCCTGTGTGTGTGTGTGTGTGTGTTCAGCCTTGCTGACCCCTATGTGTGTGTGTGTGTATTTCAACCTTGTTGACCCCTGTGTGTGTGTGTGTTATTGTGTGTGTGTTTCAGCCTTGTTGACCCTGTGTGTGTGTGTGTGTTGTAGCCTTGTGTGTTCAGCCTTGTTGACCCCTGTGTGTGTGTGTGTTCAGCCTTGTGACCCTGTGTGTGTGTGTGTTCAGCCTTGTTGACCCCTGTGTGTGTGTGTGTTCAGCCTTGTTGACCCCTGTGTGTGTGTTCGGCCTTGTTGACCCCTGTGTGTGTGTGTGTGTTTAGCCTTAACATTATTGTGTGTTGTGTTCAGCCTTGTTGACCCCACAATGTGTGTGTGTGTTCAGCCCTTGTTGACCCCCCTGTGTGTGTGTGTGTGTGTGTTTCAGCCTTGTTGACCCCCTGTGTGTGTGTGTGTGTCAGCCTTGTTGATCCCCTGTGTGTGTGTGTGTGTGTTCAGCCTTGTTGACCCCTGTGTGTGTGTGTGTGTGTGTTCAGCCTTGTTGATCCCTGTGTGTGTGTGTGTGTGTTCAGCCTTGTTGATCCCTGTGTGTGTGTGTGTGTGTGTTCAGCCTTGTTGATCCCTGTGTGTGTGTGTGTGTGTGTTTCAGCCTTGTTGATCCCCTGTGTTATGTGGGTGTGTTCAGCCTTGTTGATCCCTCTGTGTGTGTGTGTGTTCAGACTTTGTTGACCCTGTGTGTGTGTGTGTGATGTTCAGCCTGTAGAGACCCTGTGTGTTAGTGTGTGTGTGTTCAGCCTTGTTGATCCCTGTGTGTGTGTGTGTGTGTTCAGCCTTGTTGACCCCTGTGTGTGTGTGTGTGTGTTCATGCCTTTTGACCTCTGTGTGTGTGTGTGTGTGTGTTTCAGCCTTGTTGACCCCTGTGTGTGTGTGTGTGTGTGTTCAGCATTGTATGATCCCTGTGTGTGTGTGTTGTGTGTTTCAGCCTTGTTGACCCCTGTGTGTGTGTGTGTTCAGCCTTGTTGACCCCTTATGTTGTGTGTGTGTGTTTAGCCTTCCCATTGACCCCTGTGTGTGTGATGTGTGTTCAGCCTTGGTTGACCCCAATGTGTGTGTGTGTGTGTATGTGTGTTCAGCCTTACTGAGACCCCTGTGTGATATGTGTGTGTGTTCCAGCCGCTGACCCCCACTCACAGTGTGTGTGTGTGTTATTATTAGTATTATGTGTGTTCAACCTTGTTGACCCCAGTGTGTGATATTATGTTATTATTATTATTGTGTGTTCAGCCTTGCTGACCCCTGTGTGTGTGTGTGTAGTAGGTTCAGCCTTGTTGACCCCCCTGTGTGTGTGTTATTATTAATTTGTATGACCCCCTGTGTGATGTGTGTGTTCAGCCTTGCTGGACCCCTGTGTGTGTTATCTCTTGTGTTTCCGTACTTGGCGGGAAGCTGGGGGAGGATATCGATCTGATCAGTTAAGCCAGAACCTGCATGGTGTGTTGACCGGAGCCAACGGGAAGTGTCCTTCATCAACGCCAAGACCCTCCTCAACAGTGGGACTCAGGTAGGACCCCTTCATGCAACTTTAATCACAGCTTCAACCCGAGGAAACCCCACCACTGATACAGGGGAACCCCAGTGAGAGAGAGACGCTTTCCAATACCTTTAATCACAGCTTCAACACGAGGAAACCCCACACCACTGATACAGGGAACCCCAGAGAGACCCGCTTTCAATACCTTTAATCACAGCTTCAACCTCGAGGAAACCCCACCCACTGATACAGGGGAACCCAGAGAGACCGCTTTCAATGCCTTTAATCACGGCTTCAACCAGAGGAAATGGGAAGCTTATAAAAAACCCAACGAGATGCTCGGATATATGTGAGAAGTGTTGAATTTAAATCAAGCAAAGTAATGTGCAAAGAAGAGCAAACCAGAATTATCCCCGGTTTAAAAGGCGTATCGATGCAGACAGGCTCAAAAGAATTTAATCTGTTCAGTCTTGAACAAAGAAGACTACGCGATCTGATTCAAGCATTCAAAATCCTAAAAGGTATTGACAATGCTCCGATTGGCAAACACTGTTGCAGCAGCAAAGGTCATTCAAAATGATCTCGACAGCATTCAGAACTGGGCAGACACATGGCAAATGACATTTAATAGAGGAAAAGGAAGGTCCTGCACGCAGGCAATACATTTCTCCCCTTCCTTTCTATATTGGTTAATTGTGGACCTAGTTTTTTATTTAATGTAGATTAGAATAGCAGAGGACCCTAATATTGATCCCAATGTGCATTATAAATATCATATTGGAGATACTGAAATTGAAGAAGCAGAAATCCATGAAAAGACCTAGAGTTTATGTTGACTTCAGAAATGTTTCATCTAGACAATGGGGAAGCTATAAAAAAAAAAGCCAACAAGATGCTTGATATATTGTGAGAAGTGTTGAATTTAAATCAAGGGAAGTAATGTTAAAACTTTACAATGCATTAGTAAAGACCCTCACCTAGAATATTGTGTTCAGTTCTGGTCACCTGTTACAAAAAGGATATTGCTGCTCTAGAAAGAGTGCAAAGAAGAGCAACCAGAATTATCCCGGTTTAAAAGGCATGTCGATGCAGACAGGCTCAAAGAATTGAATCTGTTCAGTCTTGAACAAAGAAGACTACGGCGTGATCTGATTCCAAGCATTTAGAATCCTAAAAGGTATTGACAATGTCGACCCAGGGACTTTTCAACCTGAAAAAAAAAAACAAGGACCAGGGGTCACAAATGGAGATTAGATAAAGGGGCATTCAGAACAGAAAAAATTGGAGTCACTTTTTTACACAGAGAATTGTGAGTGTCTGGAACCAACTCCCCAGTAATGTTGTTGAAGCTGACAGCCTGGGATCCTTCAAGAAGCTGCTTGATGAGGTTCTGGGATCAATAAGCTACTAACAACCAAACGAGCAAGATGGGCTGAATGGGGCCTCCTCTCGTTGGTAAACTTTCTTATGTTCTTATGTTCTTATTCCTTATACAATGCTGCCACCGTGTGGACATTTACTAGAACTGTTTGTTCTAATATACAGACGTGCTCAAATTTGTTGGTACCCCTCCACAAAAAACAAAGAATGCACAATTTTCTCTGAAATAACTTGAAACTAACAAAGTAATTGGCATCCACCATTGTTTATTCCATATTTAATAGAAATCAGACTTTGCTTTTGATTTTTATTCAACATAATATTGTAAATAATAAAACAAATGAAAATGGCATGGACAAAAAATGATGGGACTGCCGTAACCCAATATTTTGTTGCACAACCTTTAGAGGCAATCACTGCAATCAAACGTTTTCTGTAGCTCTCAATGAGACTTCTGCACCTGTTAACAGGTAGTTTGGCCCACTCTTCCTGAGCAAACTGCTCCAGCTGTCTCAGGTTTGATGGGTGCCTTCTCCAGACTGCAAGTTTCATCTCTTTCCATAGATGTTCGATAGGGATTCAGATCAGACCTCATAGAAGGCCACTTCCAGAATAGTCCAATGTTTTGTTCTTATCCATTCTTGGGTGCTTTTAGCTGTGTGTTTTGGGTCATTATCCTGTTGGAGGACCCATGACCGCAAACTGAGACAGAGCTTTCTGACACTGGGCAGTACGCTTTTGCCCAGAATGCCTTGATAGTCTTGAGATTTCATTGTGCCCTGCACAGATTCAAGGCACCTGTGCCAGGCGCAGCAAAGCAGCCCCAAAACATAACCGAACCTCCTCCATGTTTCACTGTAGGTATGGTGTTCTTTTCTTGAAAGCTTCAATTTTCATCTGTGAACATAGAGCTGATGTGACTTGCCAAAAAGCTCCAGTTTGACTCATCTGTCCAAAGGACATTCTCCCAGAAGGATTGTGGCTTGTCAATATGCATTTTAAGCAAATTCAGTCTGGCTTTTTTTATGTTTTTCTTTCAAAGTGAGTCCTCCTGGTCTTCTTCCATGGAGCCCACTTTTAAGCTCAAGCGACGGATAGTGCGATCAGAAACTGAATGCACCTCACCTTGGAGTTCAGCTTGTATCTCTTTGGCAGTTATCCTTGGTTCTTTTTTTCTACCATTCGCACTATCCTCCTGTTCAATCTAGGGTCGATTTTTCCTCTTCCGCGGCCCAGGGAGGTTGGCTACAGTTCCATGGACCTTAAACTTAATAATATTTGCAACTGTTGTCACAGGAACATGAAGCTGTTTGGAGATGGTCTTGTAGCCTTTTACCTTTACCATGCTTGTCTATTATTTTCTTTCTGATCTCCTCAGACAACTCTCCCTTGCTTTCTCTGGTCCATGTTCAGTATGGTGTGGTGCACAAATGATACCAAACAGCACAGTGACTACTTTTCTTCATTTAAATAGGCTGAATGACTGATTACAAGATTGAGACATGTGTGATACTAATTAAAGAAACTAATTAGTTTGAAATATCACTATAATCCAATTATTTATTATCTTTTCTAAGGGGTACCAACAAATGTGTCCAGGCCATTTTAGAATATCTTTGTAGAATAAGCAATAATTCATCTCTTTTCACAGCTTCTTTGCTTTATTCTATGACATACCAAAGGCATGCAAGTATACATGATAAAATAGCTTTTAATTTCATCACTTTTCAGGAGGAATGAAGCATTATTTCAATGAGCTGTAAGGGTACCAACAAATTTGAGCACGCCTGTACATATTTATGTCAAGTCTCAAGTCACAACGGTCAAGGGTCAAGTCTGGAAACAGCTGCCTGATTGACCTGATGAGGAAGATAAGGATGATGATGAGGAGGAGGAGGAGGAGGAGGGAGAGGGAGGAGGGAGTGTGAGGAGGGAGGAGACTCATTGTCTCAGTATGTATCTGGACATTTACTGCAAATGTTTTTAATCTGTTTTGTATGGTGTTGCTGATCCTTGTGTCTAGTAAGGAAAATAATAAAAAAAAATTCACTTCCCTGTTGTAATGGGACTGGAGGCCTGTGGTTGGGAGTGTCCTGAAAAACAAAAAAGAAAGGTTAATGAAGAGTACGGTTTAGAGAGCTGGTTTGGAAGGGAGCACACTTCCAGAACAATGTATTGCAGTACTATTGTTGAGATAAACTGATATGCAATGGTTCAGGTAACCTGAGTTGGGTGTGGGTGGTGAGGTCCTCATCTTGACAGGAAGGGGAAGCAGCCATGTTGGTGAAGGAAGCTTTATTGACTTCCCTGAGTACTGACTTCCTGTAGTCAGGGCAGTACCTGTAGAAGATATTGAAAGGGGACAGCTGATTTTAAGTACGTTTCCCTGCTTGTTTTAAAGCATAGTTTTAATGCATGTGTTAGATTAATGTTTATATATATATTCATTTGATTTGTTTCTTTTTTCGAATACTTTATTTATTCTGATAACTGTTTGCTGGTTTGTTTCTATATACCCACCTGCAGAATGGTTTATTCTGGGGGGGGGGAGGTCTGGAAGGGTATAAAGGCTGTTAGTTTTGTTGAGTCAGGACTGCGCTTTTTTTGTGCAGATCAGAGGGCAGTTTTGCAGCTCTGTGGTTGGACTCAGTTATTGAGTCAGTACCTGTGATTAGGGTGACTATAAATAGTTATTTTTGGTTTCCAATTTCTTTTCCTCAAATTGTTTGATATTTTGTTCAATTAGCTTTAGTTTATTATTGTTCTTAAATAAAATAATTGGTTTGGCACCAAACTTCCCCTGAATCCTTGTGTGTGTTCACACACACACACACACACACACCGAGACACACACACTGAGACACACACACAGTGAGACACACACACACACTGAAACACTCACACAGTGAGACACAGACACACACACACACTGAGACACACACACTCACGCACTGAGACACAACACACACACAGAGACACAAACACACACAGAGACACACACACTCTAAGAGACACACACACTCACGCACTAAGATACAAACACACTGAGACACAGACACACACACACTGAGACCGACACACACACTGAGACAAACACACTGAGACACACACACTCTGAGACAAACACACTGAGACAAACACACACACTGAGACACACACACACATACTGAGACACACACACTGAGACACACACACTGAGACAAACACACACACTGAGACAAACACACTGAGACACACACATACTCTGAGACACACACACTGAGACACACACACACTGAGACACAGACTAAGACACACACTGACACACTCACTGAGACACACACTGAGAGACACACACATACACTGAGACACACACACACACACACTGAGACACACACTGAGACACACACACACACTAAGAGACACACACACTCACGCACTGAGACACACACACACACTGAGACCGACACACACACACTGAGACAAACACACTGAGACACACACATACACTGAGACACACACACTGAGACACATACACAGACACACTGAGACAAACACACACACTGAGACAAACACACACACTGAGACAAACACACACACACACAGACAAACACACACACTGAGACACACACACTGAGACACAAACACACAAACACACAGACACACACTGAGACAGACACACACACACTGAGACAAACACACACACTGAGACACACACTGAGACACACACACACTGAGACACACACTGAGACAGACACACACACGTACAATTATGTTATGCTAATTGTTAAATATTCAGATTTAGCGGCCAGTTAAATATTTAACTAATTGTTAAATCTAGCTAAGAGATTTAAGATGTATTTAAATATTTAGCTAACTGTTAAATCTTGTAACTAGATTTCTAAATGATATCTGAATGCACACATTTATAAAAAGCTGTATTTATTTTCTCCTCATTTCTGGCAGCCCATACTAACGGCGCTCGGAACTTTCGCATTTTTAAATCCTAACGGTCTCTGCTCAGCGGAGTGGAATGTTCAGAGAGCCGGTTGCCTAGCAGCGTCTCCCCTCCTTCTCTGCCCCGCCCCTCTCCCTCTCTCGTTGCTCCAGCTAGGAGTTCACATTCAGCTTTTAGATTATATAGCCCATTCTTTACTAACTTTTACAAATGAGCTTATTGGAGGCTTCGTGTTTTAAGATGGTTCAGGTGCAGTCCGGGCAGACTGACTGCAGCATCATTACAGTATACCGCACTGCGCTCGGCTTTGTGTGGAGGCTGATACACAAAATAATGAACGACTGGTAAAGAAATCACATGTATTGCTTTTTAATGGTAAATGTGTATCTGGTATACTAAGTATTATCTACAATTAATAACTCAGCTATATTCATATTCAGAATGTGATACAGTATTAAGACAGGGTCCAGTATTAGAAATAAATAAATACGCTTTGAGGGTGGATTTCGCACATCGAGATTCAGTCTGGATCAGACTCGATCTCGGATTGAATCTTGGATTGATATTTTTTCCGTTGTGCAGATCGAGATCCAAATAACTTAGATTCCATTCCAGTCCTGGTAGGAGGTGGATTGAGTCTGGATTCTTGTGAAGATGGTCGGTTATTTTGGATGGTTAGATATCGTGTTGTTCGTGATCGTAGCAATCCTTTTATTGAATAGTGACGAAGGTTTTATACAAGGATTCAGAATGAGAAACGAAAGAATACCAGAGCTGGATAATATATCAAAATCACAAATAGTTATATACAGAGACAAAAAAGACTCACTCACTCCACATCAATCTGCTGCTTGAGATTTCATGCCACTGGGTCGTTTCAGATAATAATCGGGTGCAGTGCCTGTTTCATGTCGATGCGTCATCTAGTAATTCACAGGATCACTGAAGTTACGTGAATATATTCATTTTCCAACGAGAGAACAAGTTACGAGTCATCGTATTTATCTTACTCTTAATTGTATTAATACTTGTACTGTAACACTTGAAATGTATTTGCTTACGATTGAAAGTCGCCCTGGATAAGGGCGTCTGCTAAGAAATAAATAAATAATAATAATAATAATAATAATAATAATAACCAATTAAACAAAAAACCGATAATTATTTCACCGGTACAGATGCATTTGAGCAATATATGTAATAGCGAATTAGTGGTGAGGTAGATACTGTAGTTTTTTTTATATGAACTCAACATGTTATTATTTGTTTATTTAGCAGACTCCTTTATCCAAGGCGACTTACAGAGACTAGGGTGTGTGAACTATGCATCAGCTGCAGAGTCGCTTACAACTACATCTCACCCGAAAGACGGAGCAATAAGGAGGTTAAGTGACTTGCTCAGGGTCACACAATGAGTCAGTGGCTCAGGTGGGATTTGAACCGGGGACCTCCTGGTTACAAGCCCTTTTCTTTAACCACTAGACAACACAGTATGTATTAGATTTAGAAAAAAAACAGATACCATGTAAGATAAAACAGTTCCAAAAGAGTACAATATTAATTATTCTGTACAAGTTTATGTACAGTTACTGCAGCTTATTCCTCTGCCTTTTTCAAAGCAGCTGACAGCGGCATCAGGGGGGGCAGTATCAATCACTCACCTACCTCAGGAAATGTTTTGTAAATAAATACATGTTCTAGTAATTAATTCAGTTGATTATTATTCCTATTCATAACTCACACATACATTAGTTAATCAGCACGCACACTTGCTATCAAGGTAAATAACGTTTGGTTATCGGTTTTTATTGTTTTATTCTCTATATAATAATATCTTTATAGTTATCAAAAAATAAATTTGATAAAAAGGTTTTTCTCAAAGAAAGAAAACGCACAGGTTTTAGTCGTTGCCATGGTTATGCTTTGACTACCAATTCCACAAGACGGTGTTTTGCAATCAACTAGCATCACAGACAACCTGAATCCAGGATTAACGGGTGAATTTTAGATTCACTCGGGATCCGCAGATCCACCACCAGTCTTGATCTGTGCAACAGAAATGAATCCAGGATCCAATCTTGGATTAGTCAGTCCTAGATTGGGACGAATCTTGATCTCGATATTGCAAAGTAATCCACCCTAAGGGTGGTCAAGAGATATGGAGAGATGTTTACATGTTTAGCAGTAAGGGCAGTACATATTGAAGTGGCATCTTCTTTGGACACTGACTCTTGTGTCAATGCACTGCATCGATCATCTGAAGAGGAGGTCAAGTTTTGGAAATCCGATCTGACAACGGTACCAATTTCATTGAGCGGAGCCTGAACTGAGAGAAGCTATTGAAAGTTTGAATCAAGCCAGATTGCAAGGGCTATGCTAAAGAAAGGAGTGAAGCGGATTTTCAACCCACCAGCTGGGTCTCACCACGGCGGTGTGTGGGAAAGACAGATAAGGACAGAAAAGATTCTCAGTGCTGTTCTAAAACAGCAAACACTTGATGATGGTGGTCTTCAGACAGTTCTTTGTGAGGTGGAAGCCATCGTTAATGATCATCCTATCATAAGGGTCTCTGATGATGTGAATGATTTGGAAGCTCTAACACCCAATCATTTGCTGCGGTTGAAGACTAAGCCAAATATGCCTCCTGGTTTGTTCAGAAAAGAAGATTTGTATGCTCGTTGAAGATGGAAGCAAGTCCAGTTCATGGCTGATTTGTTCTGGAAGAGATGGACAGGTGAGTACTACCGTTGTTGCAGGAGCGACAGAAGTGTCTCGTGTTTGAAGAAACTTATCGTAGGAGATGTTGTTCTGATAGTAGATGACACAGCACCGTAACTCTTGGATGATGGGAAGAGTTGCCAAACGATGCCAGATAAGAAGGGGAAGAAGTACAGTCGTGGACAAGGACAACGCAGTTAGAAGCAGTTTGAAAGCAGGTTGACAGCTGCAGAAACAAAACTAATCTTCCAAAAAAAAAAAAAGGTCTTCAAGCCAGTAATCTGTGACAACTGCATGTGTAAAGTGTACGCTTGTGTAAAAATGTACGTTTGTGTAAAGTGTAAGTTTGTGTAAAGTGCCACGCTTGATAAGAACGTGCAAGAACGCTATGCTGCAAAGTTCAAACCACGGCATTTTGTTTTCACTGCGAATGTGCTGTTTTAAAACATAAATCCATTGTTTAATATAAATGGTGGGATATCAAACTGCTTTGCATTCTTTGGTTTGTTTTGATCGTTGACCAACATGTGGAATCACAGGATTGGTAGATGTCCAGTTATTTAGCTTTTCTGTTTGAAAAAGTCGACACACCCTTAAAAGTAGACGGAAGAGGAATATCTTATTGTGTATAAGAGGTATTTATGTTTTTTCACATTTGATGTAAGAGTGTTTCAGTCTTTTGGTACAGATGGTACTCTAAGTGATTTAGTTTTGCGGCTGCAACATGGTGAAAACAGCTAAACTCTTGAGCTGTATAGAGACTCTCGGTCGTTTCAAACACGTTTTTCTAACTCCTCTCAATCCCACGACAAAAAAATTGTCAATGTAAAAAAACAAGTTCAAAAAACGCACCAGCCGTTTAAAGGGGTGATATCAAACACAAAAGCCCAAGTTAGAGAAGCAATCAGGCCAATCTTGTCAAGCATCAAGCAAATAGGCACACTTGGAAAGGTGCTGGGGCCCAAGATTCATACAATTCTTGCTTCTAACTTTACGCTTTTTTTTGATCGCTTGCTCCACTTTATCGCCCACTTGAAATGCTCTTTGTATGACTTGAAGTGACTGAGACACACACACACTGAGACTGCGACAGACAAACACACACTGAGACACACACACACTGAGACACACACACACACACTCAAAATGAGACGCAAACACACACTCACTGACACACACAGACACACACACACACACAGGTACTGACACACACAGGTACTGACACACATCGCTCCACTTTATCGCTCCACTTGAAATGCTCTTTGTATGACTTGAAGTGACTGTGACAGACACACACCCTGAGACACACACTCACACATACACACACACCCACTGACAGGTACTGATACACACACACACACAGGTACTGACACACACACATGTAGTGACACGCACACACACACAAACACACACACAGGTACTGACATGCACACACAGGTACTGACACACACACACACACACA
>JAHFZB010001196.1:0-11173 GCA_036884735.1 Huso huso | reverse complement strand
TTTCACATGTATTGTTCTCTTGTAGAAACGTCGTATCCATTTTAATTTCTTTCACTGCAAATTCCGCAATGTATTCAAAATAGTTTGTACTTCAGTTAGAATCTTCTTCAAACATACATGTAATTAACACATTAATTAAATGGCTCTGCTAGAACCTCTTTTTTTTCCCATAAACAGCCAGAATGTTTTTTCAGGCGTCTGGGTTGTTTCTAGACTCATCCTTCCAGCCTGGATTGAACGTGTGTCGGAGTCAGAATGACCTTATCTTAAAAAACTGTTGACTTGAAGGTCTGGAAATAAATATACTAAGGTGACAGTAAGCCACTCTTTTTTTTGTGTGTATGGAGTGGAACTAGGACTGGAACAAACTAGAATCGTATGGAGTTTCTGTTAGTATGTCTTTTTCATTGCATTATTAAACCTGGCCAAATGTAGGGGAGGGTGACCACAGTGTGTAAGGTTGGGGTGTGGGGGGTCCTACCACCCGGTAACAGGGGAGCAAGGACCCCACAGCGTGGGGCGTCAGGGCGGGGTCCACACCCGCCGCTGCACAGGAGGGTGACCCCAGCAGTGTGGGGGTGTCAGGGGTGGGGTCCCCAATACCCGCTGCACAGGGAAGGGTGACTCTACAGTGTGCGGGGGTGTCAGTGGGGGGTTTTAAATAACTAAACAACAAAACCCTACAAACACAACAGAAACCGGGTCCAAATGAATGTTTCATTAAATCAGAACACATGGGTACAGCAGTAGATCCAGAAAGGTAAATTCAAATCTCACAGGGCAGGATATTATTAGTAGGTGTTTACTTCAATTGGTTTGACGGCTCACCCGCGGCAGGTAAAGTACATGAAGAGGGTCCTCACTGTTGTCGTGATGAAAAGCCGAAACACAGCCCCAATGGAAGGTGTGTCCTTTAGAAACCAGCTGTCTCCCCTGCTGCTCACCTCCAAAAGTTGGGAGAAGCTGTGGTAAGCTCAGGTGAGCCCAGGGTGAGCCCAGGTAAGCTCAGGTGAGCCCAGTTACAATCAACTAAGATCTGGTGAGCTCCAGATACAAATCAGCTAAGTCTCAGGTGAGCCCAGGTACAATCCCCAAACCAGCTAAGGTCAGGTGAGTCAGGGTACAATCCCCTGTCTAGCTGCAGCTCAGGTGAGCCAGTACAGTCCTCCCTCCGGCATTTGAGAGTCTCTCTCTCTCTCTCTCACAGTTTGGGAGTACAGCACCCCTTTGGGCTTTCTTCTCCAGCTGCTGCCTGAGCTGATTTCCCATGATATCCTCGTCTGCAAAGCATGCCATGTTCCAGGTGGTCTGATAAAAACAAAAAATCAAAACAAAACACAGCATTGCAGGCCCAGTCCGTGGCGTGGTGTCCTGGGAGCTGTAATCGCAGGTGTGTCTCAAGTGTCAGTGTGTGTGTGTGTGTGTCTCAGGCGTAGGTGTCCTCAGGAGTTCAGTGAGTATCGTGAGTGTGTGTGTGTGTGTGTGTGTGTTTCTCTGCACCCACGATGTACCTAGGCTCCTCTCACGGAGTGGGTGTGTGTGTGTGTGCCCTCAGTGTTCAGTGTCTGTGTCTGTGTGTGTGTGCCTCAGTGTGTGTCTTTCTCACGGACATGTTCCCAGCCCCTCTCTCACGGAGTGGTCTCTGAGAGGCTAGCAAGTTGGATTTTGGTTCCCTGCACGGCGACGTGGACTTGCTGCTGATCTCAGAGGGCCATGTCCAGCAACCCCTCCACATGGAGAGTCCCATCGGGGAACACGTTGCTGTGAATCATGACACAGCACTGTCGCCAATATAACACAGAACTGTCAGTGACACAGCACAGCACTGTCACAATATAACACAGAACTGTCATGACACAGCACAGCACCGTCACAATATAACACAGAACTGTCATGCACAGTACAGCATGCCCGCACTGTTTCAATATAAATAGAACCAGTAGAATAGAACACAATACTAACACAACACGCCCTTCTTAACAGTCCCAATCAGGGAGCTGTGAGACAGAGTGGACAGAGACACAGACAGACAGAGAGACCGGTGAGGAAGACACAGACAGACAGAGAGAGGAAAGACAGAGAGACAGACAGAGTGACAGAGACACAGACAGACAGATGACACAGACAGACAGGTCACCTGACAGTTCCAAGCAGCTCTTGGCTTCATCAGACATCAGTTTCCCTGCGGGTGTAGGCCAGCCTCACCACCAGGCTGAGACGGAGACACACACAGGGACACGGGACAGAGGCACCAGGACTTTAAACACTATTCAATACAATACTTTCGGCGCGCTGCGGATCTTCACTCACAATATGGAACTGTAACACAGCTAGCGTACAGTTTGTCATCCATATCTATAAAACACACCTGTACTAGGAATGGCTGTCAAATACACCAAGCATCAAAGGAAACCCATCACCAGCATAATAAGGAATATAAATGGACATTGACAAATGTTTTTGGTTTCTTTTAATCGCCGAATCGTCATCCTTGACCATGACACGCTTGAGTGACGACATGACTGAAGCTATTTAAATCACCTACCAGTGACAGAGTTGATCGACGCTTGATATGGAGCGATTTCAGCTGTTGGAATTGCAAGCTTGAATAAAAGCAAAAAAGAAAATCACAGAAAATAACCAACATGCCACGCCTGTCGAGAGAGAGAGTAGCGCCGCATGTATCATCGGGCATGTTGGAGGCTGGACCAGGGCAGAGTGCTGTGGCTCGCCTTTGGGTGCTCACAGCCAGCGATTTCAAACCTGACAGACGTAATATAATTCAGACACACTCTGTCAAGGACAGAGCCGGCCAACCGGGAGACCAAGAGTCACAACACCCGCCCGAGATCCACAGATCATTCTGCAGCGTCTTCGTGACGTCAATGGTTAATCAGCACGATAAAAAGTCACTGCACCTGCTCTGAAACAGAGTCTGCCGTTTTTCGATCACATCTAGTGAGTTTTATCCAGATATATGATGAGTTTCTTTTGATGCTCAGTACATTTGTACTAAAGTTTATTTCAGTAACACAGTCTACCCACCTAAACACAGTTTCTACATTCAAAATACGCTCAAATATACCGAAATAATAATAATAATAATAATAATCATAATAATAATAATAATAATAATAATGTTTCCTACAGCTGACATTACCTTTGAATGTAAACTAAATGATCTGTCAGTCTGTTTCTGTCCTTTTCTTGCATGTGTCAAAAGGTATTTCAGTGTGTATATGTGTCTGTTCTGTGTGTCTGTGTCTCAGTGTCTGTGTCTCAGTGTGAGTCTGTCTCAGTTGTGTGTGCGAAGTCTGTCTCAGTTGTGTGTGCGAAGTTGTTCAGTTGTGTGTGCAGTCTGTCCAGTGTGTGTGTGTGAGTCTATGTGTTTCAGTGTATGTATTATGTATGTTTGTGCATGGATGGATGGATGGATGGATGGATGGATGGATGGATGGATGTCGGGTGTAGCTGTCAGTTCAGTGTCAGTGCGGTTTTTTTCCCGGTTTTCCTGCTCAGGAAAGCCACCCAAGGCCCCCCCATGACTTTGGGAGGCGCTGCAGCGCTCCCACATCCGCAGCCAGCCCGACATCCACTTCCTGTAGGAGAGGGAGAGGAAGTGATGTCAGGGACACAGCCACAGTCCAAGCCTGCTATCTACCTGAGCCAAGAAACCTGGGAGGCTCACCTGATCTGGAACCAGGCATCCTGTGAGCAGAATCTGATATCACAAGAGAGATGAGATCCACCCCTGCAACACTTAATTCAGAGAAAACATGAGCAACCAGATCCCCCAACACGGTACCAGAGAAAACATGAGCAACTAGATCCCCTTTGCAACACCCACCACAGAAAAAACATGAGCAAACTAGATCCCCCTGCAACACGTGAATTAGAGAAACATGAGCAAACAGATCCCCCTGCAACACGGTAATAGAGAAAATATGAGCAACCAGATCCCCTGCAACATGCCTACCAGAGAAAAACATGAGCAACCAGATCCCCCCAACACGACCAGAGAAAAACACATGAGCAACCAGATCCCTGCAACACGCATCAGAGAAAACACATGAGCAACCAGATCCCCCTGCAACACCTAATTAGAGAAAACATGAGCAACCAGATCCCCCTGCAACACGACCCAGAGAAAACATGAGCAAACAGATCCCCCTGCAAATACCACAGAGAAAACATGAGCAAACAGATCCCCTGCAACACCCACCAGAGAAAACATGAGCAACCAGGAGTCCGCTCAGCCCGGGCCAGCTGCCAAGATGCGGTTCTGAGCAGCTGATTGATCTCAGAACTTTGTCAAGTTGGGTCTTGTAAGGATTCCAGTGATTTTGCACCGACAGCGGGGCTCGGTAACCCTTGTGTTCTTGTGGGGTGTGTGTGTGTGTGTGTACGATTTCTCTGTACCTCCCCAACGAGGGCACCATGCACAGCAAATCCAGCAATAGGCTTGGAACACTGTAGAGAGAAAGAGAGAGGAGAGAGAGAGAGAGGGAGAGAGAGGGAGGAGGGGAGAATTCTTGAAAGACTGATCTCTTAAAAGGGTACAGGTGGTTCTAGCCGTTGATACCAGAGTTTTAACAGTAGTATAATGGTGAAGACGATGATGGTTGTCACTGTTGATTGAATTTGTCCTCCCTCTCCCCTCCTCGATGATGAGAAACTGTCCTTTTACTCTCCCCTCCCTGGATCCACCCTCTCCTCCTCGATTTCCTTGAAGGTGTCCTGGTCCTCTCCCTCCCCCTCCACCTCGCCTTTGATCTCGGTCGATGCCAGATTGTCCTGGTACTCTTTCCACCCTCTCCCCTTCCACCCTATCCTCTCGATGACGCTGAAGGTGTCCTGGTACTTTCCCCTCCTTCTCCTCTCCCCTCCTTCACCCTCTCGATGACGATGAAGGTGTCCCAGGTCTCTCCCCCTCCCCTCTCCTCTCCTCTCCCCCTCTCCACCCCTCCCCTCCTCAATGACGCCTGGCAGTCATGGTACTCTCCTCCTCCCCCTCCTCTCCTCTCCTCTCCCTCCCCCTCTCCTCTCACCCTCTCGGCATTGAGCCGAAGTTGCATCCTGGTACCTTCTGATCTTTGCAGCAGGTTCCCCCACGGGCTGCAGCACTGTCCCCAGCCATGTCCACTGGGGATCACCCCTGCAAAGCGGGACAAGTGTCCATCAGGGGACAGGAGTGAGTGAGGGAGGGAGGGGGGAGGGGACAGGGTGAGTGGAGGGAGGGAGGGAGGGAGGGGAGGGAGGGATGCGTGGATGGGTTCTGGTTCTACCCGCAGTGAATATCTTCCTGGCTCCAGAAACAAACCACAGTTCTGCAATCTGAATCCAGCCATCCTGTCGGCACAACCACCATCTCCTGGAAACACAATCAACAATATATAATCAATACAATAACTACTAGTACCATCTCCATCTCCCTAAATAATCAACATATAATCAACACACACACGACCATCTCCCTGAAACACACGACCATATATTAATCAACACACACAATGCACTATCCCTGAAACACACAATCAATATAATCAATACACAATCAAATACACACGACCATCTCCCTGTAACACACAATACACAATAATACCATCTCCTGAAACACACAATCAATAATAACCACCATCTCCCCTGAAACAATACAATCAACATATAATCAACACACACATGATCATCTCCTGAAACACATCAATAATACACATTTACCATCTCCTGAAACAATACAACAATATATAATCAACACACATGACCATCTCCCTGAAACACACAATCAATATATTAATCAACACACATAATTTACTATCTCCTTGAAACATACAATCAATACACACGATCACACAAATACACACACCTATCCCCCTAAAATAATCAACATATAATCAAACACACACACGACTATCTCCCTGAAACACAATCAATACACGACCATCTCCCCAAACACACAATCAACATATAATCAACACACACAACCATCTCCCCTGTAACACAATAATCAATATATAATCAATACACAATCAATACACACCTACCATCTCCCTGTAAATGTTACAATCAAATATATAATCAACACACAATAATGACCATCTCCCTTGGTTACAATCAATACACACCATATCTCCTGAAAACACACAATCAACATATAATCAACACACACACGACTATCTCCTTGTAAATACAATCAATATATAATCAACAATACAATACCTACCATCTCCCTGAAACATTACAATCAATACACACCACCATCTCCCTGTAAATACACAATCAAAGATATAATCAATACACACGTGATCATCTCCTGAAACACAATCAAATATATTAATCAACACACACCTACCATCTCCCCTGAAACACACAATCAAATATATAATCAACACACACAATGACCATCTCCTGAAACACAATAATCAATACACGTACTCATTCCCCTAAAACACACAATCAAAATAATAATGACCATCTCCCTGTAACAGCCACAATCAATATATAATCAATACACACAATTTATCATCTCCCTGAAACACACAATCAATACCAATGGTCATCTCCCTGAAACACATAAATCAACATATATAATCAATACACACGACCATCTCCCTGAAACACACAATCAACACAATTACTATCTTCCCCTGAAACATGCCACAATCAATACACATCACTATCTCCCTGTAAATACACACACCAACATATAATTACAGCACACATCACTATCTCCCTGAAAATACAATCAAATCAACATATTAATCAACACACACGGCTCATCTCCCTAAACACACACCAACATATAATCAACACACAATAATGCACTATCATCTCCCCTGAAACAATACACCAATCAATACCTAATTACTTCCTAAAAACACACAATCAAATACATTACCTAATTATCTCCCTGTAAATACAACACCAAATATATAATCAATACACACACGACCCATCTTCCCTGAAACATTGGCTACAATCAATACACACGGCTCATCTCCCTTGAAATACACAAATCAACATAATCAACACACACACGACCATCTCCCCTGAAACACACAATCAATACACACGACCATCTCCCTTGAAACACACAATCAATAATAATTAATATCTCCCTGTAACACAATCAACATATAATCAATACACAAACGACCATCTCCCTAAACACCATCTCTGGAAACACACAATCAAATATATAATCAACACACACGACCATCTCCCTGAAACACAATAAATCAACATATAATCAAACAAATAAATCAATCTAATTATCTCCCTGAAACACAAATCAACATCAATCAATAATACCTACCATCTCCCTAAAAACACAACAATCAATCACACATGACCACCCCTTGAAATACACAATCAAATATAATAATCAATACACACGCACTATCTCCTGAAACACAAATCAATAATAATTTACCATCTCCCTGAAACACACAATCAACATATAATCAACACACAATCAACATATACCAATCATCCCCTGAAACACACAATCAATACATACACCACCATCTCCCCTTGAAACATATAATCAATACACACGACCATCTCCTGTAAATACAATCAACATATAATCAATAAGCACACACACGACCATCTCCCCTGAAACACACACAATCAACATATAATCAACACACAATCTCCCTACCATCTCCCTGAAAACACAATCAACATGAAACACAAATAATAATCAACACACACGACTACCTCCCTGAAACACACAATCAATACACACGACCATCTCCCTGTAACACACAATCAACATATAATCAACACACACACGACCATCTCCCTGAAACACACAATCAATACACACGACCATCTCCCTGAAACACACAATCAACGATAATCAAACACACAATACCATCTCCTCTCCTGAAACACACAATCAATACATACCACCATCTCCCCTGAAACACACAATCAACATATAATAAACACACACACATGACCATCTCCCTTGAAACACACAATCAATAAACACACGACCATCTCCCTGAAACACAATCAATATATAATCAACACACACACGACCATCTCCCCTGAAACACACAATCAATACACACGTATCATCTCCCCTGAAAAAATAATCAACAACATATAATCAACACAATATAATGACCATCTCCCTGAAACACACAATCAATACACACGACCATCTCCCTGAAACACACAATCAACATATAATCAACACACACACGACCATCTCCCTGAAACACACAATCAATATATTAATCAACACACAATACCATCTCCCTGAAACACACAATCAATACACACGACCATCAACACACACACACAATCTCCCTGTAAATACAATCAACATATAATCAACCATAATACGACCATCTCCCTGAAACACACAATCAATCAATACGACCATCTCCCTGAAACACACAATCAAACATATAATCAACACAATAATACGGCACTATCTCCCTGTAAATACAATCAACATATAATCAATACACAAGACCATCTCCCTGTAACACACAATCAACATATAATCAACACACACACGACCATCTCCCTGAAACACACAATCAACATATAATCAACACACACGACCATCTCCCTGAAACACACAATCAACATATAATCAACACACACGATTATCTCCCTGTAACCCACACAATACAATCAATACACATCACCATCTCCCCTGTAACACACAATCAACATATAATCAACACACACACCCATATCTCCCTGAAACAATAATCAATCATATAATAATCAACACACAATGCACCATCTCCCCTGTAAATACACAATCAATAATACTTCACCATCTCCTGAAACACACAATCAACATATAATCAACACAATACCTACCATCTCCTGAAACATAACACGATATATTAATCAACACACACACGACCATCTCCCTGAAACACACAATCAACATATAATCAATACACAATCAATACACATGACCATCTCCCTGTAACACACAATCAACATATAATCAACACACCAACCATCTCCCTGAAACACACAATCGATACACACGACCATCTCCCTGAAACACACAATCAATATATTAATCAACACACACACAACCATCTCCCTGTAACACACAATCAATATATAATCAATACACACTCGACCACCTCCCTGAAACACACCCAGTAGGATTCTCAGTGTACGAATGTGTGTTCACTGTGTGTGTGTGTCAGTGTGTGTGTCTCTCTCTCTCTCACCTCCAGAGCGCTGTTCATTATTATTATTATTATTATTATTATTATTATTATTATTATTATTATTATTATTTTTGTTTCTAGCAGAGACTTATCCAGGGCTAATTCTACAATTGTTACAAGATATCACATTATTTTTACATACAATTACCCATTTATACAGTTGGGTTTTTACTGGAGCACCAGGTAAAGTACCTTGCTCAAGGGGTACAGCAGTAGTGTCTCTCCGGGATTGAAACCCATGACCCCTCCGTTAAGAGTCCAGAGCCTCCCACCACCCCCCCACACTGCTGCCCCCCATGGTGTTGTGTTTCTCAGTGTGTGTATCTCTGTATCTGTGTGTATCAGTGTGTGTGAGAGTGTATCTCTCTCCCTCTCCCCCTCTCACCTCCAGAACGCTTGGTTCATGGCGCTGCTTCCAAGCCAGGAGCTCCACGGGATGACGCCTGGGGTTGGCTCACCGCAGCCCCTCATAGGTGGGAGGGCTAGCCCAGACCCCGCCCTGGATGACACGCCTGCACGGCTCTGAGACTGGAGACCACATCCTAGTGCCTGGAAGAGATGAGGAGAGAGGAAAGGAGGAGGGGTTGGAGGAAAGGACAGGGAGATAGGGGAAGAGGGGGGGAAGATTACAAAAAGATGGGGGACAGGAAGGGGGGATTGGAGGAGGTATAGGGAAAGGTGGAAGTAGGAGGCAGGGAGATGGAGGGAGGGAGAAAGGGAGAGCGGAGGAAATGGTAGAGGGAGGTGGAGAAGGGAAGGTTGGAAAGCAGGAGGGAGAGGGAGACAGATGGAAAGACGGGAGAGAGAAGGAAAGAAATGTCAAAAGAGAATGCCAAATCGATCCTAAATAATGATTAACACCTCATTATTTGGTAAAGCACAGGCAAAATAGAAGGTACTGATGAAGGGGTCACTAAACACCAAGCTGAGGAAATCGTGTAAGGGAAACGCTGGGGAGCCTCGACTGCTATGTGTCACGTGATAATACCGCTTAGCTGCAACCCAAAGACGTTTGTGTGTAAAAATAACGACAGGAGTATCCAGGGCAGAGACCTTCATTTCTCAATTCTCAAAGCCCAGGGTCGTTTAGTTTAAACTGTGTACTGCTGTGAAGGAATTTTAGGGCCGGGTCAAGTCCCATGATAAGCCCCCCATTTGAATAATGAATATCTAAACTATTTAGATATACACGTTTATATGTTTTTGTATGTACTTGTTCCTCTACGATTAATAGCCCATGAAGCAAAACCAGACCACGTTTTTTCTTTAAGCAGACAGAAGTTTTACAGGGAGTTTCAGACAGTAGCATAACTGTTTGCTATCATAAGAATCGAGACCGGTGAAGTGTTTTTACATGTTTATCGTCTTCAGACACACTGTTTAAAAAATAAAAGTCGTTGCTCAGACTCGGAACACAACGATGTGTTTTCATAATGTCCAACTCTGTTTATTGCAATATGTCGTGTGTTTTTTGTTGATAGATAACAAAACGTTTACTAATTTTAACATTTTGAAAGGAATATCTTGAATTTGCAAGGTTAAATGTATATCAATTATTCAGTAAACTTGACAAGGCATTCCTGCTTCCTCAGAGGGGTGTGCATTTAAAGCTTACGGTATGATTTGAATGCAAAAACATTGCTGAGTAATAAGATATTTCCAGGACTTCAGGAAATGTGTTTTGGCAACACAATTAAAACAATAAATAAAACTCGGGCCGGGTACAACTCTTACCATAAGAGAAAGAGACGTGACTTTACGGATCAATTGATTAAGAAAAACAACACGTATTTAATATTATTAAACATTGTAGTCACTCCGCGGTGTACCTATTTTAATTACAGTGCTGTACTGGCGCTGACATCCCGGTTCAAATGTTTAACTTGACGAACGCAAAATGTCTTTTATTTTGAATCTTTGTATCAAACCGCACACAGTCTGAACTCTGGACTACATTT
>JAHFZB010001195.1:0-11204 GCA_036884735.1 Huso huso | reverse complement strand
ATCAATGAATAATCCATTTGTTTTGAGGTCTTAGAAAATACCCCAGTCAATGGTCATTTTCTGTAAACTACAGCCGCAGTTTGAACAGATATTCACAGTAGTTCTAAAACACGGCAGTCAGGCTGATCTTCAGTACGATACTATTGCAGTTACTATTATTGCAGTTCCACTCCAGTGTGCTGCACACGGCTGCAGAGCTCAATCCCCTCTGCTGACTGCTCCTGATCCTGATCCGAGGTTTTCCTGAGACAGATGTCAGAGACACACAAGGAGGGCTCAGAGTTTAACTGCAGCAATAACAGAAGCTTTAAAGGATGATGACACTTCTAGGCTTCAGAGTAATCAAGTCCCATTGAAATCACAGAGTGCATTTCAGGGTAAGGAGCAGCTGTGTATCAACTGTAAAGACACTCTGTGGAGGCAGCAGCTTTGTGACATTACTGATGAAAGGGTTATTTTTTTAAATACCCTGGATTGAACTTGAATCAAAGAATAATGATTATGAATCTTTATCATCTGGAAACCAAAAAAGCCAAATTAACCCAATACAGCATTTCAGGACACAGGTCAAAGTGAAGGTGAGTTTGCAAGAGGGATTCTTAAAGAGTGAATCAGAAAGTTTCCATCTCCATTTTCAGTGCTGTAAAGGATGATGACAGGTAGAGATAGCTAGTGCTGCCCCCTGTCTGGACACATACTGGTCAATACTGTCTTACCGTGATGTACCACCAGCAATACACAGGGAACCTGGAAAACAAATATGCAGATTGTTTTCAGTTTGTTTCTTATAATTGTGTTATATGTGTTTATATAAACTTGCTAAATGTTTATTTTGGACACTGTAAATTAGCTGTGTATATTTAATCAGGAAATCATTCTTTTTTAATGAACTGGGGTGTGCTGTTCACACTGTAGAAATCACAGGAAGAAGCCTGCATGTGTGCTGTGACAGGCCAGGTGAAATGTGTGCACTGACTGGGAGTCTCACCTTGGATCCTGCAGTATTGAAGGAGCAGCAGAGTGAACACAATGAAATGAATCAGAGTGAAGCTCACTCTGTAGCCAATAGCAACAGCGCTGTGCCAGGACGCTGGGGGAGAAAAGGTACAGTATGAGTGTGTGCTAGTGACTTCCATACACCTTGACTGAGCTGATAGGGATTCAAGAACATTACCCTGCTCACACTCGCTCTATAGGAACAGACTTCAGCCACTCTGTCACTCCAATGGCTGTCTGCTGTAACTGCATTTTATTTGAACCATCATTTTAATCACTCAATTAACACTAAATTTGGGTAAATCAGTATGTTTTCATTTTATTGTTTGTCAAAAAGTGGAAAATTATTTTAAATGTAATTAAACCTAATGTAAAACTAAAACACTACTGAATATAGTACAGAACCAGTGTCTGTACAGTGTATTTGTTTTCAATCCAATGTGTTGATATTGCTGGCAATTCTGTGATCTGTTTATTAAGGGTTCTATACTGGGAATATAATGATACCTATTATAATCTATGAGATCACTTTCAATCATCAAGTCAGTTATGAAAAGTTTCTGATCTTACTTTGCACTTCAATGTGTAGCTCCTGGCTGCTCTTCTTCACTCCCTGTGACTCCACAGCACACGTGTAGCTCCCAGTGTGGCTCTTCACAGTGCTGGCTATGCTGTACAGTGCAGAGTCAGTGCTGTTAGTCACAGGCTCCCCGTCTCTCACAATGGTGTAGTGGAGTTGAGGGCGGGGGGTTTTGTTCACTGCTGCCTCACAGGTCAGGTTAAGAGCCTCTCCCTCCTTCACTGTGGCTCCTGGAGAGGCTGTCAGAGTCACCCTGGAGAACAGCTCTGACACAACACAACAAGAACACTGTCAGAGTTTGACTGTCACAAAAATTGGATCTACAACTTTAACGGCCCTACAGAGAGATTATATACTGAATGTTCATTGTGTGCTAAGAGTAATCCCACATATTAGCCCACAGTCTTACCTGTATAGAAAGAGGCACGGTGTCATAGCCACTGACTGTGCGTAAGACACACATCACCAACATGGAGCATTTTGACTACAGTGAAGCACTTTTATTCTCTGGAGAGCAGCCCCGAGATGGGACAAATGGGACACCGGGCTTAGGGGGTAGAAAGGGAGTTAATCGGGCACCTCCTTACAGAAGCCAAGGGTCACCACAGAAGACCAGAAGACAATGTTGCGGCCAGCTGGCACCAGATGACAGTGTGTCTGGGTTGGTGAGGGCAGCCCTGTCCATCTAGTCCTTGACTGGGGCTGGCTGAACTCCAACATTCCCTCCGACCCACGCGGGATGGAGTTAATCAAGGAGGGAGGTGGCCGGTGGTGGCCATGTGTGTTTTGCACAAGGGAAGAGGTGTGTGGCAGGGCGGACCTGTAACTAGTGTGATGTGTTAGCTGTGTAAATGCACATTTGGCAGTGATGGGGTTAAATATACACCTGCCACAGTCACAGGTGTGGCCATTCTCTAATTAGGTAATTGAGTGCTATTTGGGGAATGGCCACATGTATATAAAGGAAGGAAAACCCCTTTGTTGGGAAGGGTTAGTTTAAGGGAAAGGCTGAGAGCAGCATGTTGTGTTTTAAGGCATGGGCACGGGACAGCACAGCTTGGGTGCAAATCTGATTTGTGTTTGTTTAAATCTTTTGTTCATTTTTTTGTTCCTGTATTGCTAATAAAAGTGTGCATCAGCACTTAAACTTGAGTTTTTGGTCTCTGGTAACCAGCCTTGGCCGTGACACTACCCTTTCACAGACCTGAAAGCAGTTACTGTGCACTTTCACCCCCCTAATGCAATGAGTGAACTACAGCCCATAGACCAGGGGGTTATTCCTGCTTCAAATCCTGGTACAGAACATTTCTACTAAGAGAGATGAGTGCATGGACAGCAGCAACCATAATCCAGGTGGACATTCTACATGCCATGCAATTCACATGCAGAGCATGGGAGCAGATGTCAGAAACATGTGAACTGCTTTAAACATGCTGGATGGCGTGCAGAAAATGGAGGTCAAGAGAATGAGATGCTGTCTGTTAGAGAGGAATGCGATACACTGGGAATATCATAAACAAAACTGGAGGAAACTGAATTTGAATAAAACCAAGCCTCTTCATGAGCAGCTATGAGTGACGAGGACATTATTGAACCAGTGACATTGACAGTGACGGGGACAGGATGAGGACATTTCTGCTGATGAGGACATAGAAGGCACAGAACCAGTTACCCCTTCACTGGATGAGTTCAGAAAGGCAATCACAAATTCACAGTCATTACCTGGAAATGGTTAACAAGATTGAAACAGCATGCATTGAGAAAAGCACGAAAAAGCTGAAGCAATCTGCTCTGGACATTTATCTGGCAGAGACATGTAATTACTGTATTCAACTTGCAAGTGTAAATATTTATTTATATTAATGACCATAAAGTTGCACAATATATTGTGAGGGATTGGTTAAAGAAAATGAGGAAAATGTGAAAAGACAACGTAAACCAACTGGATGGTAAACAAAGAAAATAATGTAAAGAGTTTGGGATCAAAAATGAAGTCGGGTTAAACAATACATTTTGTAAATAATAACTGTGTGTTAAATAAGGGAAAGTAAAAATAAATAAGTTTGGTTTAAAATAAATACTTACTATTGTGTAGAGACAATACATGGGGGGGGGGGGAGGGGGGCGCTAGGACCAGGTGGAAGCTACTGGAGTCAGGGTTGGCTCCAGTTCAAATTAATTATTCATTTAATGATTTGTCAATTGTTTAACAATGTAATTGGTTACCATTTAAAATGTCTGTGAGGGTTTGGTTCGGGAGCTGGAAAGTGACGTTCGGGAGCTGGATTACTATTATTATTATTATTATTATTATTATTATTATTATTATTATTATTTATTTATTTATTTATTTATATTATTATTATTATTGTTATTATTACTGTGAAACTGGACAACAAACTATTGGAAAAGGTATTTGGACTACGATTTGGACTGTGATTTGGTTTTGGAGACGAGGTAACAGGATTAGCCTGCCTCGCTATTAGTTAGGTAAAGCATCTGTTTAGAAAGGACCCGAGATCGGGTTAGGTTTTGTTTTCTTTATTTTTCTTTTGTAAATAATAAACACTCGCTACAGCGTTTTCTCACATCCTGGTTGTCAAGTGTTTATTTTAAGAAGGAACATCTGTGGCAAAGAAGGCAATCCGTCACAACATATAGGCAAAAAATACGATACCATTATTTATAAAATAAAACTTGAAACAAATGATTCTGCATTGTGATTTAGCAGTGCTTGTATTGTTTTGTCAGACTGCTTGTGGTCTTGCAGAGCTCAGCACCGGACTCTAGTCTGCACAGAACGTGCTCCTCTCTGAGAAAAACAAAGTTTCTTCAGGGGACAACTTCTGATAAAAAACAAACAAACAAAAATACCTGCAGTAAGATGTTCAAATGGGCAAAAAGAAACTAAACAGTACATCCAAGAAAGGGTGAAACGACCACAAAACAAAGACAAGCAAAACATGAGTGAACTTTCATACCTACCAACATTTACTTTAATAATTGATATCCATCCAGAGCCTCTTTATTGCTATATTTGGTATGGCCTCCTGTGGATTTGTACAAATTCAAGACATCTTGGCAGAACACAAGCCCTTGCTGTCATATCAGAAAGCTCTGCCCTTGATAGGGGCCCTGTTACTTTAGTACCTTAAATTAGCAATACACTAAATACAGTTGACCTGGACTCCAATATTAATGTAGCAGGGAGACATTACAGACAGAGAAGGGGTGATGTTCGAGTGAACCTACCTCTCACTGACACCCGCACCTCTGCAGAGTCACCAGAGTAAGTTGAGGAGTTCCACATCGCTCTGCACTTGTAGGACCCCTCATCACACTTTGAAACACGATCCACACTCAGCTCTGTGTTATTCTGGGACTGAATCTCTTCATTATCTTTAAAAAAGACAATCCTAGATAATGTATAATTTGTGCGTACACGACACCTTAGAGTCAGAGAGTCTCCCTCAGTCACAGGCTGGAGGGGAGTCTGCAGGATCACCCATTGATCTGAAAAGACAGAAAGAGTTCAGATCAGCAGGGCTGAGAGATGGGTCAGGATTGAGGAGTCTGCAGGATCACCCATTGATCTGAAAAGACAGAAAGAGTTCAGATCAGCAGGGCTGAGAGACGGGTCAGGATTGACCACTGACTGGAGTGCACTGACACTCTCTCACCATCTCTCCCTCCTCATGCACTTTCTCTCTTTCACTCTCATTTTCTCTTGGGTGACCTTATTCGTAGACATGAAGTTAGTTTCCACTGTTCTGCTGATGATACTCAGCTTTACTTGTCCCTCAAACAGGGCTGTGTGTATCTGCTGCTAACATTTTGAATACCTGTCTTGCTGACATCAAGAACTGGATGTTTAATAACTTTTTAATGTTAAATTCAGACAAAACAGAAGTCATGATACTGGGACCTAATAAAAATACACATTTGGTTTGTTTTATTTGATGGACTGTACAGATTTTAGGGCAGATGTAAAAAACTTAGGTGTTATATTTGATACAGACCTCTCTTTCGAAGCACTCATTAAAAATGTTACAAAAATGTTTTTTCATTTAAGAAATATTGCAAGACTGAGAGTTATTCTCTCTAGGCAGGATGCAGAGAGATTAATGCATGCTTTTATATCCTCTAGGGTTGATTATTACAATGGTCTTTTTATTGGGACTAGCCACAACATGATTTCTCACCTCCAACTTGTACAAAATGCTGCTGCTAGAATTTTAACTCTGGTCAAGAGGCGAGAGCATATCACCCGTGCTGGCATCCTTGCATTGGCTCCCTGTTAGTTTTAGAATAGATTTTCACGGTGTTGCTGTTAACTTATAAGGCTTTAAATGGTCTTGCTCCTCCATACCGAATAGGAGGCACTTTTTTACACAGAGAATTGTGGGAGTCTGGAACCAACTCCCCAGTAATGTTGTTGAAGCTGACACCCTGGGATCCTTCAAGAAGCTGCTTGATGAGATTCTGGGATCAATAAGCTACTAACAACCAAACGAGCAAGATGGGCTGAATGTCCTCCTCTCGTTTGTAAACTTTCTTATGTAACCCTATGTCCCTAATCGCCCGCTCTGATCACTGGATGCTGGGTTACTGTCTGTACCTATTCAGAAACAAAACCTCAGGTAGTAGATCTTTTAGTTATATGGCACTTAAATTATGGAACAACTTGCCCATCACAATTAGAGAAGCCCCTTCAGCCGATGCTGTCAAATCTAGACTAAAAAAACATTTTTATAGCTTGGCATTCTCATCTACATGAGCTGATATTCTCCTGTCTCCATACTGATCCCACTGCTGCTCTTTTTAAAACTAGATTAAAACACATTTTATAATATAGCTTATATATCCTAACTTTTTTACCCTTATATATCCTAACTTTTAAAAAATTTTTTTTTACATATTTTACTGTTTTGTTTTTATTCTGTTCCTTTTTTACTGCTTGTTGTTGTTGTAATAGGTATTGTTTCTATATCCTTGTAAAGCGCTTTGTGGCGACCTGTCGTGAAAGGCGCTATATATAAATAAAATTGATTGATTGATTAATTAATTCTAACCTTACCTGTGATTACCGTTTTTATACACCTGCATCAGTGAAAGTGCTCCGTCCAGAATCCCATTTTTACTTTAGAAATGTTTTTTTCATTAAAAATTTAATTAAAATTAACTTTCAGCTTTCATATTGAAGCTTGTTGTGTACAACTCCTTCAAGCAAACCAAGTAGGAATTTGCCCCAGGAGTTTCAGTCAAAATGATCATTGGCCACTTTCACCCACGCACCCTTGACTGACTAATTAATCAATTTACGGCTACAGCCACATTCCCACATGTGTGTTCTGGCAGGGAGGAATTTAACCCCTTCCCTGCCAACCCAATACCCCCCCCCCCCCCCCATTACCCTGGCAGGTCTTTTCACCCTGCCACACTCCCTTATATATATACTGTAGATCACACTATCTTTCTCTCTCTCACCCACCCCTGTAGAGCTTAGCTTGTTGTATAGATCTGTCTGACTCTCTATTTGTCTCATCCCCCTCTGTATGTATTTTACAATCCATCTCTATCTCTCCCTCTCTGTTTAGACCTCTATATTTATCTCTCACTCACTCTCCCTCTGTACAGATCTCACTTTCTCTCTCTCTCTCTCCTCTGTATACAGTATTGCTCTCTCTCCATTCCCCCTCTCTTTTTATCTCAGCTATACACCTCGTATTACATCATGTATATAGTGGTTTTCGGTGTAATAGCTGAGTCGTGTGTCTTTCTTTACACCTCGCTGGTATTGCCCTTTTGATGTTTTTATCTCACTTTCAGACCAAATCAATGTCTTGACTTTGTTATTGTTCGCTATTTTACAAACCAGAATAGATAGATCAGATAGAATATATCTGAATATATCTTTGGGTAAACCAAAGGATGTACATTAATACAACCTATTCAAAAAGCTTTAACTCATGAGCTTTAACGCGTTGTGTGGTCCAGTGGTTAAAGAAAAGGGCTTGTAACCAGGAGGGCCCGGGTTCAAATCCCACCTCAGCCACTGACTCACTGTGTGACCCTGAGCAAGTCACTTAACCTCCTTGTGCTCCGTCTTTCGGTGAGACGTAATTGTAAGTGACTCTGCAGCTGATGCATAGTTCACACACCCTAGTCTCTGTAAGTCGCCTTGGATAAAGGCGTCTGCTAAATAAACTAATAATAATAATAACAGATTTTACTGCAATTAATTTAATTAAACAGAATGCTTCCTATTTCAACTCCATTGCTCTGCATTAATCTGGGTTAATAAACTCACCAGACACAGTTACTGTCACAGGATCACTGTGTTAATAAACTCACCAGACACAGTCAGTGTAACAGGATCGCTGTGTTAATAAACTCACCAGACACAGTCAGTGTAACAGGATCACTGTGTTAATAAACTCACCAGACAGTCAGTGTAACAGGATCACTGTGTTAATAAACTCACCAGACACAGTCAGTGTAACAGGATCGCTGTGTTAAACTCACCAGACACAGTCAGTGTAACAGGATCGCTGTGTTAATAAACTCACCAGACACAGTCAGTGTAACAGGATCACTGTGTTAATAAACTCACCAGACACAGTCAGTGTAACAGGATCACTGTGTTAATAAACTCACCAGACACAGTCAGTGTAACAGGATCGCTGTGTTAAACTCACCAGACACAGTCAGTGTAACAGGATCGCTGTGTTAATAAACTCACCAGACACAGTCAGTGTAACAGGATCACTGTGTTAAAAAACTCACCAGACACAGTCAGTGTAACAGGATCGCTGTGTTAATAAACTCACCAGACACAGTCAGTGTAACAGGATCGCTGTGTTAATAAACTCACCAGACACAGTCAGTGTAACAGGATCGCTGTGTTAATAAACTCACCAGACACAGTCAGTGTAACAGGATCACTGTGTTAATAAACTCACCAGACACAGTCAGTGTAACAGGATCACTGTGTTAATAAACTCACCAGACACAGTCAGTGTAACAGGATCGCTGTGTTAAACTCACCAGACACAGTCAGTGTAACAGGATCGCTGTGTTAATAAACTCACCAGACACAGTCAGTGTAACAGGATCACTGTGTTAAAAAACTCACCAGACACAGTCAGTGTAACAGGATCGCTGTGTTAATAAACTCACCAAACACAGTCAGTGTAACAGGATCACTGTGTTAATAAACTCACCAGACACAGTCAGTGTAACAGGATCGCTGTGTTAATAAACTCACCAGACACAGTCAGTGTAACAGGATCACTGTGTTAATAAACTCACCAGACACAGACAGTGTAACAGGATCGCTGTGTTAATAAACTCACCAGACACAGTCAGTGTAACAGGATCACTGTGTTAATAAACTCACCAGACACAGTCAGTGTAACAGGATCACTGTGTTAATAAGCTCACCAGACACAGCCAGTGTAACAGGATCACTGTGTTAATAAACTCACCAGACACAGTCAGTGTAACAGGATCACTGTGTTAATAAACTCACCAGACACAGTCAGTGTAACAGGATCGCTGTGTTAATAAACTCACCAGACACAGACAGTGTAACAGGATCACTGTGTTAATAAACTCACCAGACACAGTCAGTGTAACAGGATCACTGTGTTAATAAACTCACCAGACACAGTCAGTGTAACAGGATCGCTGTGTTAATAAACTCACCAGACACAGTCAGTGTAACAGGATCGCTGTGTTAATAAACTCACCAGACACAGTCAGTGTAACAGGATCACTGCGCTGAGAGGAACGTGGTCGATCTCCTCTTTGTGCCTCACACAGGTACTGCCCACTATGGGACTGAGTGACAGGGCTGAGTGTGTATCTGGCTCCAGTGGTGTCTCTGATCTGCACTGTGTCTCCCTGACTCCTCTTGTACCAGAGATATTTCCAGCCAGTGAAACGCCCCTCAACCCCACAGCTCAGGGTGACAGTCTCTCCAGTGTACAGGTTTCTCCATTGAGGACTGCTGGTCAGCACAGCCTTTGGCAGCTCTGGGTAAATGAAGAAACAAGGCATGTTAGGAACATCCATTACCAATACAAAGACAGAAATAAAACATTACAGGTTCTAATACAATGGAAACACAGGGTCTGATTCTCTCAAATGAAAGCAGCTCAATGTTACTGTCTCCGAGGGTCCAGTAAAGAGGGCACAGCTCTGTATTGTTGTAATTATACATTTTTACTGTCTGAGATTTGTATTCTTGGTTGATTATTCTGGTTGGTTATCTGACAATAGCCCTATTCATAGAAAATATTAAATATATCTGGGTGGTTCAGACAAGACTCCCTGGATCAGGTATGAAACACATACTGAAGAGGTAATAACAACCTTTTACAATGTGTACATAACACTGTACAATAGCAGTACATAATACAATACAATAGGCTAATGCAATAGGTCAGAGGTGCACAATTCTAGTCCTCCAGCTCTTGTCTATCAGAGAGACTGTGGGCAAGACTTTCCCTGTGTAAAGCTAATGTTTTTTTCATTTCAAAATGGACTGTTTTCTATTTCACAAAACAGTAATTTCTGAAGGAAAAAACAAACTTTGAAACGCTTAAATTTAACAGTAGAACCGCCGGAATTTCGAACTACCTAGAGGCGCCAAACCGGTCATTTTAAACGGTAGCTTTTTAAACAGCTGTAATATGATAATGAAAGACAAATGATCGTATAAAACTCAAAAGCTGTATTTGTGAACATCAAAATCAAACATTTGTGTCACACGGGGTGACAAATGGGGCTGCAGCAATTATTATTTAGTGGTCTGATTTATGTATTCACGTGTGCACTTAATTATATGTTGTATTTTTTTTCTATGTTTTCATGCACGTTTGTTCCTTTGTGTACTGCAGCTTTAGATTAATTTAATAACCCCAAACTGATGTAATTAACGTCGAATTGCAGAACCCGTGAGCTGGCTATCCGCGTATTTACACTTAATTAGTAGCATTACGTGCACCTGGTACTGTTTTGGATTTCTCCCTATTTAAGAGGTAGGAACCCCAGCAGAGACAGACACACGAGCAGAGACGAAACAGACACGATATAAGAGAACAGCTGGAGAGTGAGGAGACTGGAACGCAGGAGCTGAGTAGAGAGAAGAAACGGGTAGAGGAAGAAGAGACCTGAAGTAGCGAGGCAAAGTGAAGAGGAGTTTGAGCCGGGACGATTGCAGTGACTAGCCGGGACCAGCCAAGGAAGGAGGGACGGCGAATTGGAATGACAATCTAGACTGAGTTCTGAACTACAGTGCCGTGAAAAAGTATTTGCCCCCTGTCTGATGTTCGCCATTTTTGCATATTTTTGACACTGAATGTTATCAGATCTTCAACCAAAACCTAATATTAGATAAAAGGGACCCTGAGTGAACAAATAACACAAAAAATTGATACATATTTCATTTATTTATTAAAGAAAGTTCTGCAACAACCAATGCCCCCGTGTGAAAAAGTAAACGCCCCCTCAGACTCAATAACTGGTTACGCCACCTTTAGCAGCAATAACTGCAACCAAACACTTATTGATTAGTCTCTCACAGCGCTGTCGAGGAATTTTGGCCCACTGCTCCATGCAGAAC
>JAHFZB010001194.1:0-11309 GCA_036884735.1 Huso huso | reverse complement strand
TCGCCAAATGGTCCCTGGCACATCTCGAACACGCACGGGCCCCAGCAACATTGCACAGGGTCCCAGGTTCGCCATATGGTCCCTGGCCCCTCCCAGTGCGCCGCGACTGGGCCCAGCGGACCCCACGCAGTGTCCCAACGGCTCGCAAAACCGACCCTGGCGCCACCCAGCACGCCATCGGGCCCCAGCGACCCCAAGACGGGTTCCCAGCTGCTCGGCCAAATCCATCCCTGGCACCTCCCAGCATCGAGCACGGCCCAGGGACTTTGCCCGGGTCCTGCAGTCGCCAAATGGTCCCTGGTCCCTCCCCACATTTGACGTGGGCCACAGCGACCCCGGGCAGGGTCCCAACGGCTTGCCAAATGGTCCCTGGCACCTCCCCAGCTTGCGCACGGGCCCCAGCGACCCCGCGCGGTGTCGCAGTGGCACGCCAAACGATCCCTGGCCCATCCACAACGCCGCGACGGAATCCCAGCGGCTTGCCAAATGGTCCCTGGCACCTCCCCAGCACGTGAACTAGGCCCAGTGACCGCACGCGGGGTCCCAGCGGCTTGCAAAATGGTTCCTGGGGCCTCCCTAGAGCGCACAATGGGCCCAGCAACCCCGCGCGGGGTCCCAGTGGCTTGCCAAATGGTCCCTGGCACCACCCCAGCGGGTCCATGGGAACCAGCGACCACGTCTTTGGGTCCGGAAGGCTCGCCAAATGGTCCCTGGCACTTCCCCAGCACGCTGTGGGGCCCCCAGCAACCCCTCGTGAGGTCCCTGTGGCTCGCCAAATGGTCACTGGCACCTCCCAGCTGCCGCGCCCCTAGAGACCCCGCGCTGGATCCCGAGCTGCAGACCAAACCGCCCCTGGCACCCCACGCAGCACTTGCAGCATCGGCCCCAGCGACCCTCAAGACGGGTTCCCAGTTGCTCGCAAACGATCCCTGGCACTCCTTCCCCAGCACCAGCACGGGCCCAGGACCTTGCCCGGGTCCTGCAGCTCGCCAAATGGTCTCCCTGCCCTCCCACAACGCCAATGGGGCACAGCGGCCCCCGCAAGGAATCCCAGCGGTTTGCAAATGGGTCCCTGGGACCTCCCTAGAGCTGCAGGCACAGCAACCCCACGCTGGTCCCAGGCGGCTCAAATGCTCCTGCAGGCACCACCCCAGCTCAGGGAACCCAGCGATCGCCAAGGGGTCCCATGCTGCGGGCAAATGGTCCCTGACACCTCCCCCAGCACGCGACGGGTTTCCAGCTAGGGTCCGAAAGGCTCAAAAAGGTCCCTGGCACCTCCCTCAGCACACGATGGGCTCCACCACCCCACCGGGGTCCCAGGGGCTTCACCAATGGTCCCTGGCCCTCCCCCAGCTGCGGACGGGCCCAGCGACTCCGGGCCAGGGTCAGCAGCTCGCCAAATGGTCACTGCACCTCCCAGCACGTGCATCGGGCTCAGAGACCCAGCCAGGGTCCCAGCGGCTCGGCCAAAGGTCCCTGGGCCCTCCCCTAGCACACCCATCGGGCCCACCGACCGCATCCTCGGGGTCCCAGGGGCTCACCAAATGGTCCCTGCCCCTCCAACGCCACAAGACGGGCCCAGCCACCCCGCCGGGTGTCCCAGCAGCTCTCAAATGGTCCCTGGTACCCCCCCAGCCAAGCCTGGGCCCAGCTAATCCCACGCTGGGTCCCAGCAGCTCGCAAATGGTCCCCTGGCACTTCCCCAGCACACACACGGCCCCAGCTTAATTTCACGCCGTTTCCAGCAGCTCGCAAATGGTCCTGGGCCCATTCTCAGCACGCTGCATTGGGGACCCAGCGACCACGCCACAGGTCCCAGCTGCTCAGCAAACGTCCCCTGGCTCCCTCCCCCAGCATGCCAGGGGCCCCAGCCACCACGCACGGGGTCCTGTAACTCGCCAAATGGTCCCTGGTACCTCCCCAGCACACGCACTTGGCCCAGCTTACCCCCACCTGGGTCCCAGCGGGCTGGCAAATGGTCCCTGGCACCTCCACAGCACGCACACTGGTCCCAGCAACGCCGGGGTCCCAGAAGCACGCCAAATGTCCCCTGACACCTCCCCCAGCACGCCAAGACGGGGCCCTCAGAGATCCAGCGCAGGGTCCAGCGCGGCTCGGGCCAAAAGGTCCTGGCCCTCCCCAGCACACGACGGGCCCACCGACCGCCCCTCGGGGTCCCAGGGGGCTCACCCAAATGGTCCCTGGCCCCCTCCAACGCCACAAGATCGGGCCCAGCGACTTCTGCCGGTGTCCCAGCAGCTCGCCAAATGGTCCCTGGTACCCTCCCCAAGCACTGGGCCCAGCTTTACCCCTGGGTCCCAGCAGCTCGCAAATGGTCCCCGGCACTTCCCCAGCACACACACACAGGCCCCAGCTACCACTGCTTTCCAGCAGTCCCGCCAAATCGCCCCTGGCCCCTCCCCAGCATGCTTAGGGGCCCAAGGACCCAGGCGGGTGTCCCAGCTGCTCGCCAAATGGCCTCTGGCACCTCCCCAGCGTGGAGCATCGGCCTCAGAGACCCCCAAGGGGTCTGAGCTGCTCCGCAAATGGTCCCTGGCGCCTCAATAGCACTCCCCACGGACCTGCATGCCTTTCAGTGGTCCCAGCGCCACGCCAAACGGTCCCTATCACCTCCCCAGCACGCCACGGGACCAAGCTTCACCCTAATGGGGTCCCAGCAGCTCGCCAAACTGTCCCTAGCACCTCCCCAGCGCGCGCAGACGGGCCCAGCGACAACGCCAGAGGTCCCAGCTGCTCGGCCAAATGGTCCCTGGTACCTGCCTAGCGCGACTTGCACCAGCGGCCGCTACAAATGGTACCTGGCACCTTTCCCAGCATGCGCACTGGGCCCAGCGACAACGCAAGGAGGGTCCCAGCGCCGCTCGCCAAACGGTCCCCTATCACCCTCCCCAGCACGCCACGGGACCCAGCTGCACCCCACGCGGGTCCCAGCAGCTCGCCAAACTGTCCCTAGCACTCACCAGCGCCGTCGGGCCCAGCTTAATAAACGCCAGCGAGGTCCCAGCGTTCGTCAAATGGTCCTTGGCACCTGCTCAAGCACTTGCACCAGCGCGGCTAATTGCCAAATGGTACCTGGCACCTTCCCCAGCATGCGATCTAGGCCCAGCGTGACAACGCTGAGAGGTCCCAGCGTGCTCACAAATGGTCCCTGGCTCCCCTGCCCAGCTGCCAAGAGACTGTACCAGCAGGCTAATTGCCAAATGGTACCTGGCACCTCCCAGCATGCGCATCTAGGCCCAGCGACAACGCCAGAGGTCCCAGCGCTGCTCGCCAAATGGTCCCTGGCCCTGCCCAGCGCAAGACAGGTTCCCAGCGACCCCCGCTGGGTCCCAGCGATCACCAAACGGTCCCTGGCGCCTCCGCAGCACGCCGTGACGGGGCCGCAGCTGCACTTCAAGGTGGGGTCACAACGGTCGCCAAATGGTCCCTGGCACCTCTTCAGCGCGGGCACAATCCCCCAGCCACCCTCCGGGGGGGTCTCAGCGCTTGCAAAAAATGTCCCTGGCTCCATCACCAGTGCACGCAGACTGGGGCAAGCGACCGCACCGCTGGGTACGAGTGGCTCGCCAAATAGTCCTGGCACCTCCCCAGCACGCCACGCTCTGGGCCCAACGATCTCGGGCCGGGTCCCAGCGCACGACAAACGGTCCCTGGCACCTCACCAGCAGACACGACGGGAGCACCAGCGACCCTCAAGGGGTCCCAGCTGCACGCCAAATGGTCCCTGGCACCTCCCAGCACGGGCACTGGGCCCAGCGACCCCGGCCCTGGGTCCCAGCGGCACGCCAAACGGTCCCTGGCACACCTCACGCCAAAGCACTGGCCCAACGACCACGCCGGGTCCCAGCGCACTAACAAACGTCCCTGGCATCTCACCAGCACACGACGGGCACCAGCACCCCACGCATGGTCCCAGTGGTTGCCAAAACGGTCCCTGGCACCTCCCCAGCATGCACATGGGCGCCAGCGCACCACACGCTGGGTTCCCAGCGCTCACAAAATGGTCCATGGCATCTACCCAAGACGCTGACTCAGCCCAGCTTACCCCTGGGGGTCCCAGCGGCACGCCAAACTCTCCCCTGGCACCTCCCAGCACGCCAAGACGGGCTCCAGCGACACCCCGCTGCGGGGTCCCAGCGCTTGCAAAATGGTTCCTAGGCCTCCCTAGAGCATTGGGTCCAGCAACCACGCTGGGTCTCAGTGGCTCGCCAAATGGTCCCTTGGCACCACCCAGCGGGTCCATGGGAACCAGCGACCAAGGCAGGGTCCGAAGCGGCTCGGCCAAATGGTCCCTGGCACTTCCCCAGCATGAGCACAGGCCCCATAAACAACCACGCTGGCTCCCCAGCGGTTTGCAAAATGGTCCCTGGGACCTCCCCTAGCATCGCAGGGCCCCAGCGACCCTGCAGTGGGTCCCTGTGGCTCAAATGGTCACTGGCACCTCCCAGCGCCAAGATGGGCCCCTAGAGAACCGGGCAGTTGATCCGGGAAGGCAGACCAAACCGTCCCTGGCACTCTACGCAGCAGCACGCGATCGGCCCAGCAACCCCGAACCGGGTCCCAGCAGATCGCCAAATGGTCCCTGGCACCTTACCCAGCACGAGCACGGGCCACAGAGACCCTGGCGCTGGGATCCGAAAAGGGCTCGCAAATGGTCCCTGGCGCCCGCGAGCACGCCGATCGGCTGCAGCGACTTCTCGGGTGTCCCAAACGGTCCCTGGCACCTCCTGGCACCTCCGCTTGCGGCCGGGGCACCAGGAACCCCCGCCAAGAGGGTCCCAGCTGCTCGCCATATGGTCCCTGGCCCTCCCCTAATGCGCGAAGATTGGGCCCAGCGACACCACGCTGTGTCCCAAACGCCGCCAAACCTACCCTGTCGCTTACCTAGCATGTAGCACGGGCCCCAGCGACCCCGCACGGGTTCCCAGTTGCTCGCCAAACGATCCCTGGCACCTCCCCAGCACGAGCACGGGCCCAGGGACTTTGCCCGGGTCCCTGCAGCTCGCCAATGGTCCCTGCCCCCCCCCAGGCGGGAAGACGGGCTACAGCTGCACCCCGCTGGGGTCCCAGCATGCTCGCCAAATGGTCCCTGGCACCTCCCCAGCGGCATGGGCCCCAGAGACCCCTGCACGGAGTCCCAGCTGCTCGCCAAACGGTCCCTGGCACCTCCCTAGCACAGCGCACGGGGCCCCAGCGACCACACGCTGGGTCCCAGTGGCAAGCCAAATCCATCCCTCTGACCCATCCACAACGCTTGACAGGGCACAGCACCCCGCCACGGAATCCAGCTGTTCTCCGCTAAATGGTCCCTGGGGACCTCCCTCAGCCAAGTGAACTGGGCCTAGCGACCGCACGCTGGGTCCCAGCGGCTTGCAAATGGTCCCTGGGACCTCCTAGAGCGCCGCAGGGGCACAGCAACCCCAATGCTGGGTCCCAGTGGTCACCAAATGCTCCCAGGCACCACCCCAGCGCTGCCCATGGGAACCACAGCGAAAGGTATGGGTCCGAGCGTTTCGCCAAATGGTCCCTGGCACGCCCCCAGGACGCCAAAAGACGGGCACTAGCAACCACTGGGCTCTCAGCGGATTGTGTAAAATGGTCCCTGGGACCTCCGCGTGAGCTGCAGGCCCCACCCCTCCCCCGCCAAGGTCCAAGTGATCGGCCAACAGTCCCTGGCACCCTCCCCAGCGCACACGGGGCCCAGCGACACCGCGGTGTCCCAGCTGCCCGGCAAACGGTCCCTGGCACCTACCCAGCACGCCAAGACGGCCCCCCCCAGCAACCCCCGGCAGGGACGAGGCAGCTCGCTAAACGGTCCCTGGCACCTCTCCCAGCACACGCCTCCTGGGCTCCAGCGACTCCGCAAGGGGTCCCAGTGGCACTCCAGACCAACCCTGGCACCTCCCCAGCATGCACATCGCTCACCTCAGCCACCCACACGGGTCCCAGCTGTCGCCAATGCCTCCTGGCGCCCCCCCCAGTGCGCTGGAGTGGCTCCCAGCACCCCTGCACGGGATCCCAGTTGCTCGCCAAATGGTCCCTGGCACTCACCAGCACGCCGGACGGGACCCCAACGACTGGGCACGGGGTCCCAGCTGCACGCCAAAAGCTCCGTGGCTCCTCCCCAGCACGCCAGCACAGGGGCCCATCGCATTCTGGCGCTGGGTCCCAGCGGCTCGGGCAAACGGTCCCTGGCACCTACCCAGCACGCCAAGACAGGCTCCCAGCAACCCCGGCAGGTTCCCCAGCTGCCTCCCCAAATGATCCCTGGCACTTCCCCAGCACGCGACGGGCTCCCAGTGACAAAGCGCTGGATACGAGTGGCACACCAAACAGTCCCTTTCACCGCACGAGCACGCCGCATTGGGCCTCAGCGACCACGCTGGGTGTCCCAGTGGCTCGGCAAACGGTCCCCTGCACTCACCCAGCACGCGACGCCCCCCAGCAACCTCCTCGGGTAGGGGGCGGCTCGCCAAACGGGTCCCTGGCACCTCCCCAGCACACGCCTCTGGGCCCAGCGACTCCCCTGGCGCTGGGTCCCAGCGGCACGCCAAACTGTCCCCTGGCACCTCCCCAGCACGCAGCATCGGGCCCAGCTACTCCCCTCAAGGGTCCCAGCTGCACGCCAATGGTCCCTGGCCCCTCCCCAGCGCAAGGACGGGCCCAGCGACCCCGCCGGGGGGTCACAGCAGCCAGCCAAATGGTCCCTGGCACCTCAGCACGCCAAGACGGGCCTCAGAGACCCAGCTGCAGGGTCCGGCAGCTCTGCAAAAGGTCCCTGGCCCTCCCCAGCACACGCATCGGGCTCCACCGACCGCACTCTCGGGTCCCAGGGGCTCACCAAATGGTCCCTGGCCCCCTCCAACGCTACAAGGGCTCCCAGCGACTCCTGCCGGGTGTCCCAGCAGCTCACCAAATGGTCCCTGGTACCTCCCCCAGCCAAGATTGGGGTCCAGCGACCCTACGCGGGGTCCCAGCAGCTCTCAAATGGTCCCTGGCACTTCCCCAGCACACACATCGGCCCCAGCGACTTCACGCCGTTTCCAGTATCTCGCCAAATGATCCCTTTCACCTCCCCAGCACACGATGGGGGCCCCAGTGACAAAGCCGCTGGATCCGGAACGCACACCAAACAGTCCCTGCACCTACGCGCGAGCACGGGCCGATCTGGCCCAGCGACCCCCCTGGGTCCATGCGGCTCGGCAAACCCTCCCTGGCTCCCCTACCCAGCATAAAGAGACGGGCCCAGCAACCCCTGGCAGAGTCCCAGCGCTCGCCAAATGGTCCTTTTGCATCGCCCCTCAGCACACGCGATTGCCTCCAGCGACCCCACGCGGGTCCCAGTTGCTCACCAAATGGTCCCTGGCACCTCCCCAGCACGCCGCACGGGGCCCAGCCACCAGCTCGGTGTCCCAGTTGCTGGCAAAACGCTCTGGCACCTTCCCCCAGCGCACGCATCGCTCACCAGCTCGGGTCCCAGTAGCTCGCCAAATGATCCCTGGCACCTCCCAGCACACGATGGGCCCCAGTGACAAAGCTGGATCCGAACGGCACACCAAACAGTCCCTGCACCTACGCAGCACGCCGCACTGGGCCCAGCGACCATGCACGGTGTCCCAGCTGCTCGGCAACGGTCCCTGGCACCTCCCCAGCACACGCCTCTGGGCCCAGCGACCCAGCTGGGTCCCAGCGCACGCCAAACTGTCCCTGGCACCTCCCCAGCAAGCGCATCGGGGCCCAGCCACTCAGCTCGATGTCCCAGTCAAGCTGGCAAAATGTTCCCTGGCACCTTCCCAGCGCACGACGCTCACCAGCGCACCCACAAGGTCCCAGCTGCTCGCCAAAATGATCCCAGGCACCTCAAAGCATTTGCACTGGGCTCCACCGACCCCTCAAGGGGTCCAAGCGCACGCCAAACTGTCCCTGGCACCTCCCAGCACGTGCATGGGGCCCAGCGACCACAAGGTCCTTAGCTGCTGTCATAACGTCCCTGGCACCTCCCAAACGCACGACGCTCACCAGCGACCCCACGCTGTGTCCCAACGGGTTGCCAAACCGACCCTGGCGCCCAGCACGCGACATCGGGTTCCCAGCGACCCGCCTGGGGTTCCAGCTGCTAAATGGTCCCTTGGCGCCACCACCAGCGCGCGACGGCCCCCCAGTGACCCCACGCTGGATCCGGAAAGGCACACCAAACAATCCCTGGCGCCACCAGCGTGGCGACGGGTCTCCCAGTGACCCCACGCTGGATCCGAGCGGCACACCAAACAATCCCTGCACCTCCAGCTGCACACAATCCCCAGCCCACTCTCCTCGGAGGGGTCCCAGCTGCTTGCCAAAATGCCCTGGCACCTCACCAGCTGCCACTGGGCCCCCAGTGACCGCGCATCGCCAGGTGCTGCTCGCCAAATAGTCCCTGCACCTCCCAGCACACGACGGGCCCCAGCTAATTCCCTGGCTGAGGTCCCGGGGCGCTCACAAATGGTCCCTGGCACATGCCCAGCGCATGCATCGGCCCCAGCGACTTCGGTGATCGGGTCCCAGTAGCCGCTATATGGTCCCTGGCCCTCCCCAGTGCGCCAAAGACGGGCCCAGCGACCTGTGGCGGGTCCGAGCTGCTTGCCAATGGTCCCTGGCACCTCCCCAACACGCCGATTAAACAGCGACAGGCTCCAGCGACGCCGCGGCACAGGGTCCCCTGCAGCTCGCCAAAAGGTCCCTGGCACGTCCCCAGCACGCGCACTGGGTCCAGCAACCCCACACGGTGTCCCAACGCTCGCCAAACTGACCCTGGCGCACCCAGCACGCCAAGACAGGCCCAGCCACCCTGCACGGCTTTTCCCCAGCTGCTCGCCAAATGCTCCTGGCACCTCCTTAGCGCAAGGCATTCACCGGCCCCAGAGACCCCGCTCTGATCCGAGAGCAGCACAGCAAACTGTTCTTGGCACCTACGCAGCACGACACGGGCTCAGCAAACCCCCCCCGCTGGGGTCCCTGCAGCTCGCCAAATGTCCTTGCACACCTCCCTAGCGAGCACGGCCCCAGAGACTCCCCATGGGGTCCGAAGCAGCCGCCAAATGGTCCCTGGCGCCCCCAGCATCGCCAGACGTGGGTCGCGCTTACTTCAAGGGTCCCAAAGCCGCCAAATCATCCTGCACATCCCCAGCATCGCCGATTGGCAACAGCTTAATCATGCTGGGTCCCAGCGGCTCAAGAAATGTTCCTGGCACATCCCCAAGACGGGCACAAGTAACTTCAAGACGGGTCCCAACGCTCGCCATATGATCCATGGTTCCTCCCCAAGGAAATGTGAGGGGCCTAACGACTTGTATGGGTCCCAGCTGCTCCGCTTCTAATGGTCCCTATATCGCCCTTTAGCAGTATCGGGCCGAAGGACTTATGTGGGGTCCCAGCGCCAAAACCATCCCTGGCACATCCCCAGCACGCCGCATTGGCAATAGCGACTCCCGCCAAGGTCCCCCAGCTCGCAAATGGTCCCCGGTAATATCCCCAGCTCGCACGGGCCCAAGCAATTCAAGACGGGGTCCCAGCGTCGCCATATGATCCATGGTTTCCTCCCAGCGAAGATTGGCCCACCCATTCCCAGGCGGGTCCTTAACGTCACGCTTCAATGGTCCGGCACGCCCCTAGCGCGAAAGTATCGGGCTCCCAGAGACCCCGCTGGGTCCGAAAGGCTCACCAAATGGTCCCTGGTAATTCCCCAGCATCGCCGCGATCGGGCCCAGCGACCCACGCTGGTGTCCCAACGGGCTCGCCAAACCGTCTCCCTTGGCGCTGCACAGCACGCGCACGGGCCCCAGCGACTCCTGCATCGGGTTCCCAGCTGCTCGCCAAATGGCTGGCACCTCCTGTGCGCATGGCCCCCTTAGGAACCCCGCGACGCATCTCGAAGCGACAGACCAAACGTCTCCTGGCACCTGGCGCGAGCACGCCCTGGCTCTTCCATGGTTTCCCTCGCTGTCCTTAGCTGCATGCCAAACGTCCCTGGCACTCTCCTAGCATCGCCAAGATCGGGCTCAGCGACTGCGGTGGGGTCCCTGGTCGCCAAAGGTCCCTGGCACTCCCCAGCATGCGATTGGGCCCAGCGTAATTCCCCACACGGCAGTCCCAACGCTCGCCAACCGAACCTGGTGTTTATTACCGTTGACGCGACGGGCCCCAGCGACCCCGCACGGGTTCCCAGTTGTCACAATGGTCCCTGGCACCTCCCCGCCGCGGTTCTACTTTGGCTGATCCGAAGCGGGTTTCGCTAAATGGTCCCTTGGCACCTTCCAGCGAGCACTGGCTACAGAGACTTCTGCATCGGATCCGGAAGCAGCCCGCCAATGGTCCTGGCGCCCAAGAGTAAGCTGCGACTGGCAACAGCTTACCCTTCACAGGTTCGCTGCCTCGGCTCATACGGCACTCCTCTCAGCACGCCTTACCGGGCCTAACAATTCATGCGCGGGATCCCAGCGGACTCGCTAAACGGTGCCTGCATCTCCTCAGTACGGGCACGGCCTTCCATCGAACCCGTGGCACAGCGACTTCGCTTAAATGGTCCTCGGAATTTCAGGCACGCACTGGGCTCCAGCGAAACGCACGCCAATGCAACAGCACACCAAACGGTCCCGAGCCCTCCCCCAGCACGCGACTGGGCCCAGCCGCACGCCGCTGGTCCTAGCGTCACGCCAAAGGTCTTTACCTCAGCACGACCGCGCCGAAGGAATCTGGGTACCAGCGGTCACAACCATCCCTTGCACCTCCCCCAGAACGCACACGGGCCCCAGCCACCCCTGTGAGGGGTCCCCGCGCTCAACAAATAGTCCCTGGTACCCCCCAGCACGACACGGGTTCACTCACAAGATACTCCAAGTGAAGAAGCAACTGACCCTGGCACTCTCCCTTGTGCGCACGACCGGGCGAGCGACTCCCCCGCATAGGTCCCAGAGGTCGCCAAAAGGTCCCTGGCACTTCCAGCGCGCGCATGGGCCCCGACCCCCAAGGATCCGGAAGCGGATAGCCAAATGGTCTCTCGGTGCACTCTCCAGCCGGCACTGGCCCCAGCGTGACACTGCATCGGATCCCAGCGCTGCTCGCCAAATGGTCCTTTGCACCACCTACATCGCCGCGATTGTGCCTTAGCGACTCCACGCTGGGTCCCAGCGACGCCTCAAACTCTCCCTGGCACTCTCCTGTGCACGCCAAAGATCGGGCTCCAGCGACTGGCTGGGGTCCCAGCTACTGGTATTCTTCCAGCTTTACCCCCGGCAGTTTCAAGTGGTTTC
>JAHFZB010001193.1:0-11318 GCA_036884735.1 Huso huso | reverse complement strand
TATGTTGTACTTCGTTCCAGTTTATATTTGCCGATTTGTGGCTGTTAAAACGGTCCTGGCACCTCCCATGCAGCGCTTTGGTCAGCGACCCGTGCGAAGTTCCTGCGAGCCGTCAAATGGTCCCTGGCACATCCCCATGACGCCACGGTCTCCCAGCGACCTGGCAGGGTCCCAGCGGCGGCACAATGATCGCTGGCACCTCCCCAGCCTGCGCACAGAGCCCCAGCGACCCCAGCAGGGTGTCCGTGGCTTGCCAAATGGTCCGCAACTTTCCCAGCACCTGCAGACTGGCGACCCAGCGTGGTCCCAATCGATGTAAATGGTCCCTGGCACCTCCCAGCATGAGCACAGGGCCCAGTGACCCGTGGCAGCAGTACCAGCGACATGGCGGTCCCAGGCACCTCCCAGCATGTGCCACGTGTGACCCCGTCTGAGGTCCCAGTATTTCGTCAAATGGTCCTGGCCCCTACCGGCGCAGCGCACAGGGGCCAGCTACTCCCGCAAAGGGGTCTGAGGTGGCTCACCGTGGTCCTGGCCCCACCCCAGCACGCACACAGAGCCCAGCGCGTCACACGGGGTCAATGCTTGCCAAACGATCCTGGCACCTCCCAGCACGCACGCCGGGCAAGCGTCTCGCGGGGGTCCCAGCAGCTCACCGTGGTCTATGCCTCCCAGCGCAGGCGGGCAACAGCGACTTCATTCGGGTCCCAGGGTACAAATGGTCCTGGCCCATCTCAACCTTTCGGGGCCCGGTATTCTGGTGGGTCCCAGCGGCATAAGCGGTCACTGGCATCTTCACAACGCAGCGGGTCCCCAGCGACCCAGCCAGCAGGGGTCTCGCCAAAACGGTCCCTGAACCTCCCAGCGCGTGCACAGGGCCCAGCGACCTGCAATGGGGTCCCAAATATCGCCAAAGAGACTCTGGCACCTCACCAGAACGCCAAGATGTGCCCCAATGGCTCTGCAGGGGTCCCAGTGACAAGCTCAGCGACCCCTGCACGTAAGGCCCAAGCTGTTCGCTTTAAATGATCCCTGGCACTTTAGCACGCCAGATTGGCCCCAGCGACCCCATGGAGTCCAAGCGGCTCTTCGCCAAATGCTCCCTGGCACCTACAGCAGTCATTAGGGCCCAGCGACCCCCCCAGCCTCTGGGTCCCAGCTGCCCTGCCAAATGGTCTGTGGCGCCCCCCCCAGCCGCAAGGGCCCAGAGACCCCAAGAGGGATCTGCTTGGCTGCACAATCGGTCCCTGGCACCTCCCAGCACATGCAGAACGGCCCCAGTGACTCGTGTTGGTCCAGCGGCTTGCTTAAATGGTCCCTGGCCCCCTACTCCTCAAAACGCCAAGACAGGGGCCCAGCTACATCTGCAGGTCTGAGGGCTCACCAAATGGTCCCTGGCCTCCCCCCCCAGCACGCACACAGAGCCCAGCGCCCCCAAGTGACGGGGTCCCCAGTAGCACGCCAAACGGTCCCTGGCACCTCCCAGCACGCCATCGGCCCAGCGCCACTGCGCCGGGGTCCCAGCAGCTCACCAAATGGTCCCCGTCACCTCCAGCACGCAGGACGGGCAACAGCCACTTTATTCGGGGTCCCAGGGGCTCACCAAATGGGTCCTCGGCCCATCTCCAGCATCGCAAGGGGCCCAGTGACTGCGGGTGGGGTCCCAGCACACCAAATGGTCACTGGCATCTTCATTAGCACGCCAGACGTGGTCCCAGCGAATCAGCCGCTGGGTCCTGCGGCCTGCCAAACGGTCCCTGGAACCTCCCAGCTGCACAGGGCCCAGCGGCTCCTGCACGGGGGGTCCCAAATACCGCCAAAGAGACTCTGGCACCCCACCAGAATCGCGCGATGTGCCCAATGGCCCCGCAGGGTCCCAGCTTATTTTTCTCAGCGACCAGAAGGCCCAAGCTGTTCGCGAAATGATCCTGGCAACTCCCGAAAGAACGCCAGATTGGGCAGAAGACCCATGCGGAGTCCAAGCTGCCTCGCCAAATGCCCCCCCCAGACCTACACAGCGCGCTCACAGGGCCCAGCTGACCAGGGCCTGGGTCCCAGCGCTCGGCCAAATGGTCTGTGGGCCTCCCAGGGCCCCAGAGGGCCCTGGGGAAGAGGGATCTGCTGGCTCGCCAATCGGGTCCCTGGCACCTCCCCAGCACATGAACGGCCCCAGTGACTTGTGGCTGGGTCCCAGCGCCAAAATTCTTGGCACATCCCCTCATGCCAAAGACGGGTCCCCAGCTGACCAAGGTAGGTGTCCTAGCTACACCCAAATGGTCCCTGGCACCTCCCCAGCACGCCATCGGGCCCAAGGGGACCCTGAGGGGCTCCCTAGAGGCTCCCCACAAAGGGTCCCTTGCACCTCCCAGCACACGCGACGTATCCCAGCCAATTTCTCAGACAGGGGTCCTGTTAAGTTTGCCAAATAGTCCGTGGCCCTCCCTCAGCGCCAAGACAGGCCCCTGAGGACCCCTGTGTGGGGTTCAGAGTGGCTCACTAAACGTCCCTGGCACTCACACAAAGGCTACCATGGGCCCAGCTACCCCGTGATGGCGTCCCAGCTTCCTCGCCAAAGAGTCCTGGCACCTCACCAGCACGATGACGATCCCAGCACCTCCCGGGTATGGGTCCAAGTGGTTCGCCAAATGTTCCCTGGCACCTTCCCCAGCAAGACTGGCCCCAGAGACTTCAAGCGGGTCCTAAAGGGCTTGCAAATGGTCCCCTGGCACATCCCCATGCCTTCACACGGGCCCCAGCGACTTCCGCATGGGTCCCACACTTCCCAAATGGTCCCCTGGTTCCCTCCCAGTGTGCACACGGGGCCCAGCGACCAAGAGGGTTCCCAGCTGCTCGCCAAACAGTCCCTGGCACATCCTCAGCACCACATGGGCCCCAAGCGACCAAGGTGGGGTCCCAGAGCCTCGCCAATGGTCCCTGACACATTCACAGTAGGACGGGCCACAGTGAGTCTTGATCGGGGTCCCAGCGGCTTGCTAAATGTTCCCTGGCCCCTCCCCAGCTGTGCGAATAGGGCCCAGCTGCACCCCATGCAGGGGTCCCAGAGGCTCACCAAATGGTCCCTGGCACCTCCAAGAGGCAGGCGACGGGCCCAGGACCCATCGTGGTCTGGATTGGCTGGGGCAGATGGTCCCTGGGCACCTCTCCCCAGCTTAATTTCCTCAAGGGGGTCAAAGCGGGCTCGCAAACGGTGCCTAACACATCCCAGCCAAGACGGGCCCCAGCGATTCTCAAGTGGTGTCCTAGAGGCTCAAAAATGGTCCTGTGCACATCCCCAGCACTCACAAGGCCCCTGCAGCAGACTTTCCACGGGGTCCCAAAGGGGCTTCCCAAATGGTCCCTGGTCCCACAGCACGCCAGACAGAGCCCAGCAACCACGCGGGGTCCTAGTAGGCTCCAATGGTCCCTGGCACCTCCCCAGCACGCTGCACTGGCCCCAGCTTATATCGCAGCTGGGTTCCAGCTGCTCGCCAAACTGTCCCTGGCACCTCCCAAGCGCCGCTGAACGGGGCCCCAGTGACTCGATCGGGGTCCCAGCGGCTTGCCAAATGGTCCCTGGTCCTCCCAAGCGCCACTGGAACCAGCGACCCCACTGGGTCCTAGAGGCTCACCAAATGGTCCCTTGCACCTCCCCAGTGTATAAGACAGGGCCCAGCTAGGAGTCCCAGCGGTCGCCCTGGTCCCTGGCACCTCCAAGAAAGGCGCGAGACGGGCCCAGTGTGACTTTCGCCGTGGTCCCGACATTGGCTAGATGAAGTCTCTGGGGCCCGCGGCGTTGGGAGGTGCCAGGGACCATCTGGAAGCTGTCAGACCACGCTGAGTCATTGGGCTCATATCGCGACGCTACAGGGAGGTGCCAGGGACCATTTTGGTGAGCCCTTCTGGGACCCCAATGCGGGGTCGCTAAATTCTGTTCACACGCTGGAGGGGCCAGGGAACATTTGGCAAGCCGCTAATTCCCGACCGAAACATTGTGGCCTGCGGCGCTTCGCTGTGAATGTGCCAAGGACCATTTGGCGAGGGTTCTGGGACCCTATCACGCCGGGTCTAGGGCTCATGCTGCAGCTGGGGATGTGTTAGGGATTGTTTGCTTAGCCGCTGGGAACCTTGTAAAGTCGCTGCCCTGTGCACGCTTTTCTTGGGAGGGCCAGACCATTTGGGAAGTGGCTGGGACCCCGCAGTGACTTTTATCAGGGTCCCAGCGGCAATGTCTGTTCCCTGGCCCTCCCAAGCGCAATTTAACGGGACCCAGCGACCCACGCGTCCCAGAGGCTCACCAAATGGCCCCTTGCCCTCCCAGTAAGTGCACAGGGCCCGCGACCCCCACGGAGTCCCCAGAAGCGGGTTTGCCAAAGTCCCTGGCACCCTCCCAGCATGGGGCAAAGGGGCCCGCGGGACTCCACGCCAGTGGTCCATTGGCTGGCCAGATGGTCCCCTGGCACCTCCAGGCATCCAGGCGTGGGAGTACCAGCGGCCTGCCTGAAGGTCCCCTGACACCCTCACCATCGCGCATGGGGCCTAGCGACCCCTGGGGCGCTGCGGGTCCAGGGGCTGCCAAACTGTCCCTGGCACCTCCCAGCAAGGCAGCAGGGGCTCCAGCGACCTTGCGTCGCCCAGGCTTAATTGCCAAACTGTCCCTGGCACCTCACCCTCAGCACGCCGCGAGGGGCCCCAGCGACATCAAGGCGGGTATCCCAGCTGCTCGGCAAATGGTCCTTGGCACCCTCCCCAGCGAGCGAGGTGGACTGCCGACCCTCACAACGCCCCAGGAGATCGTCAATAGTCCAGCACCAGACCTCACGGGCCCCCAGTGACTTGCTGCGAGTCCTGCAGCTCGTAAATGGTCCCTGGCATCTCCCCAGCGCGACGGATCTCAGCGTACCAGGTGTTGAGTCCCAGCGATCGCCAAATGGTCCCTGGCACGGCACCAACATCGGCATGCGCCCCAGCCAACCCGCTGTGGAGTCCCAGGGGCTCGCCAAAAGGTCGCTGGTACCTTCCTTAGAAGGTGGCAGACGGGCCCAGCGACTCCCGCCATGTGTTCGAAAGTCACACCAAATGATCCCTGGTACCTCCCCAGCACACGCCTTATTTGTAACCCCAGCTGGGCTCCAAGCGGCTTCCCAAATTGTACCTGGCACCCTCACTGAAGGTATGACGGGGCCCAGCAACCCCTGCCATGAGGTCCCAGCATCACACCCAAATGGTCCCTTTGAACTCCTAGCTGCTGTATGAACTCCCAGCGATCTCCCTGCGCAGGCCAAGTGGCTTCACTAAACGATCCCTCAAGACCTCCCAGCACACGAGGGGGGCCCCAGCGACAGCGCTGCAGTCCCAGCTGCTCAAGATATGGTGCCTGGCACATCCCAGCATGCGACGGACCCCAGCGACCAGGTGTGGAGTCCCAGCGGCCTGCCTAAAGGTCCCCTGACACCTCATCACCAGCGCCGGGCCTGCTGACCCCACGCCAAGTGGGTCCAGGCTTACTTTGCTAAACTGTCCCCTGGCACTTCACCAGCACGTGCAGGGGCCCCAGCGACATCGCAAGTGGTATCCCAGCAGCTCCTGCCAAAAAATGGTCCCTGGCTCATACCCAGCACGCGACTGGTCCCAGCGGACTTCGTGTGGGGTTCCAGCAGCTCGCCAAATGGTCCCTGGCACCTCCCAAGCGTGCGCGCAGGCCCCAGGACTTTGATCGGGGTCCCAGCGGGCGTACCAAATGTTCCTGGCCACCCTGCTGCGACGAACGGGACCCAGCGACCCACGCTGGTCCCAGAGGCTCACCAAATGGTCCCTTGCACCTCCCCCAGCACGTGTGCACAAGGCCCAAACCCCAATGTGGAGTCCCAGCGGCTGCCAAAGGTCCCTGGCACCTCCGCAGCGCATGGGGGCCCCAGTGACTCCACGCTGGTCCGATTACTGGCCAGATGGTCCCTGGCACCTCCCCAGCACGCGATCGGGCCCCAGAGACTTGCCGGGTCCTAGCAGCTCGCAAATGGTCCCAAGCTCATCCCCAGCGGACGACAACACAGCGACCAGCAAGGGTCCCAGCAGCCTGCAAACGGTGCCCAACACATCCTCAGCTCAAAGACGGGCCCCAGCGACCAGGCGTGGAGTCCCAGCTTAAATAAAAGGTCCCTGGAACATCCCCAGCGAGCTCCGCACGGGCCCCAGTGTTCTTCCGCCGGGTCCAAGCAGCTCGTAAATGGTCCCTGGCATCCCCAGCGCCACTGCGCACGGATCTCAAAGACCAGGTGTTGAGTCCCAGCTGCCTCGCCAAAAAAGGTCACTGGCACCTCCCCCAGCGGTGCGCATGGGGCCCAGCGACCATTGCCGCCGGGTGTTCGAGCTGCCACACCAAATGGTCCCCTGGCACCTCTCAGCACACGCGACGGGTCCCCCAGCTGTGCTGGCTCCAAGCGGCTTCCCCCAAATTGTACCTGGCACCTCCAGCGCGGGGGGGCCCAGCACCCCTGCGAGGTCCCAGCATCACACCAAATGGTCCCTGAACCCTCCAGCGCGCGCATGAACCCCAGCGACTCTCGCTGGGTCCAAGCGGCCACCAAACCAGCCTTAGCACCTCTCCAGCACACCCAGGGGCCCCAGCGATACAGCGATGGTGTCCCAGCGCTCACAAATGGTCCCTGGCAACTCCCCCCCCAGTGAGCCGCAGAGGTTCCAGCGACCTGCCACTGGGACCCAGACGCCAAATGGTCCCTGGCACATCCTGCGCGCCAAGACAGGCACCAGCTTACATCGCTGGGTCCCAGCTGCTCAAGAATGGTCCCCGCACATCCCCAGTATGCACGAAGCCACAGAGACCAAGGGTCCCAAACGGGCTTGCAAATGGTGCCTGACACATCCCTAGCACGACGTCCCCAGCGAATTCTCTGCCAAGAGGGGTCCCACCGCTCGCCAAATGATCCCCTGCACCTCCCCAGCACACACACCGGCCCCAGAGACCCCACAAGATGGTCCGGTTGGCTGGCCAGATGGTCCCTGGTACCTCCAGGCGACCAATGAGTCCCAGCAGCCTGCCTTTAAAGGTCCCTGACACCCGATTAGCAAGTGCATCCTAGCCAGCGACCCCGCCAAGTGGTCCAGGCGGCTTGTCAAACTGTCCCTGGCACTTCACCAGCATGCACTGGGGCCCCAGGGACATCCTGTGGTGTCCCAGCGGCTCGCCAAATGGTCCCCTGGCCCTCCCCAGCAAGGTGGGATCCAGCGACCAAACACGTGGTCCAGGCGGCTTGCCAAACTGTCCCTGGCACCTTACCAACACGCCAAGCAGGGGCCCCAGCGACATCGCGTGGTATCCCAGCTGCCTCCAAATGGTCCTGGCTCATACCAGCACCGGCAAGACAGAGCCCAGCAACCACGCTGGGGTCCCACTAGTCTTCACACAAATGGTCCTGGCACCTCCCCAGCACGCTGCGACCTGGTCCAGCGACTCTGCAGGGGTTCCAGCGGTTCGCCAAATGGTCCCTGGCACCTCCTGCCGACGCACGGGCCCCAGTGAAGTCGCTGGCTGGTCCCAGCCGCTCGTCACTCCCCTGGCACCTCATCAGCACGCCGATCGGCCCCAGCGACCTACGCGGGGCCCCAGTGCTCGCCAATGGTCCCTGGCACCCGCCCAGCACGCATGATGGGCCACAGCAGCGACTTCTGGTGGTGGTCAAAGGCCTCGCGAACTGTGCCTAACACATCCCCTAGCTCAAGACGGGTCCCAGCGAGCATTCCAGGAACTGGCTGCAAATGGTCCCTGGCACCTCCCAAGCGCAAGAATGGGCCCCAGCCACTTGATCGGGGTCCCAGCGGCGTACAATGTTCCCCTGCCACCCTCCTGCGCATCGCACGGACCCAGCAGCTCCACGCCGGGGTCCCAGGCTTCCCACCAAATGGTCCCTTGCACCCCCCCCAGCACGTACAGAGCCCAGCGACCCCACACGGAGTCCCAGCTGCTCGCTGTGGTCCCTGGCACCTCCTGCAGCGTCGTACGGGCCCAGTGACCTACTCCAAGTGGTCCGATTGGTTGGCCAGATGGTCCCTGGCACCTCCCAGCAGCACGCACGGGCCCCAGAGACTTCAGCGGGGTCCTAGCAGCTCGCAAATGGTCCCAAGCTCATCCCAGCGGACGCGCGGGCCACAGCGACCAGGCGGGGTCCCAGCAGCCTGCAAACGGTGCCTAACACATCCCCAGCGCCGCGACGGGGCCCCAGCGACCAGGCGTGGAGTCCCAGCTGCTGCCAAAAGTCCCTGGAACATCCCCAGCGCCTAACGGGGCCCCAGTGTCTTCACGCTGGGTCCAAGAGAAACCAAATGGTCCCTGGCACATCCCAGCGCGCAAGATCTCTTCAGCGACCAGGTGTTGAGTCCCAGCGGCTCGCCAAAAAGGTCACTGGCACCTCCCTCAGCTGCGTAGTGAGATGGGGGCCCAGTGCCACTGCCGCTGTGTCCGATTGGCACACCAAATGGTCCCTGGCACCTCCCAGCACACGCGGGAACCCCAGAGAGGGCTTCCCAAATTGTACCTGGTACCTCACCAGCTGCAACGGGCCCAGTCCCCGCGAGGTCCCAGCATCTCACCAAATGGTCCCTTGAACCTTCCCTCAGCGCCAAGAGGAACCCAGCGACTGGCAGGGTCCAAGTAGCTTGCCAAACGGTGCCTTAGCATCCCCTCCAGCACACGCAGGGGCCCCAGCTGCCAGGCATGGTGTCCCAGCTGCTCGCCAAATGGTCCCTGGCAACTCCCCAGTGAGCTTAGGGGTTCCAGCCAATTCACGCTGGGTCCCAGACGCCGCCAAATGGTCCCTGGCATCCCAAGGGGTACACAAGACAGGCACCAGCGACATCGTGTTGGGTCCCAGCTGCTCGCCAAATGGTCCTCCTGGCACCTCCACAGCACGCCGCACAGAGCCCAGCAACTATGCGCTGGGTCCTAGTCGGTCAAATGGTCCCTGCACCTCCCAGCACGCACGCGACGGGCCCCAGGGTCGACATCGTGTTGGGTCCCATGCGGCTCGCCAAAACTGTCCCTGGCACCTCCCAAGCGCCTTGAACGGGAACCAGCGCCCCTAATGGGGTCCCCCAGAGGCTCACCAAATGGTCCCTGGCACCTCCCAGCTGCGCACAGGGCCCAGCAGGAGTCCCAGCAACCAAAGGTCCCTGGCACCTCCAAGAAGGCTCGCAATGGGCCCAGTGACACCTCCCCATTGGCTGGCCAGATGGTCCCTGGCACCTCCAGGTGACCACCAGGCGTGGAGTTCCAGCGGGGTCTAAAGGTCCCGACACCAATGGTCCCCTAGGCACATCCCAAGGCGAGGCCAACTGTCCCTGGCCACCACCAGAACATGACCCCAGCACATCGGGGGGTATCCCAGCAACTCGCAAATGGTCCCTGGCACCTCCCAGCACGCCGGTGATCCAGCGACCAGGCCAAGGTCCCAGCGGCTCATTGAATAGTCCCTGGAACCCACCAGCACGCTAGGAGCCCCAGCGACGCAGGGGTCCCAGCTGCTCGCCAAATGGTCCCTGGCACCTCCCCAGCACGCCGCAAGACAGAGTCCAGCAACCAGGTGCCAAGGGGTCCCAGCGGCTCGCCAAATGGTCCCTGGCACCTCCCCAGCACGTGCACGGGCTCCAGCGACTTCAAGCGGTGTCCCAGCGGCTTGCAAATGGTCCCTGGCACATCCCAAGCCACAAGGGCCCCAGCGACTCCGTGGGTTCCAGCGCTTCCCAAATGGTCCCTGGCCCATCCCAAGCGCCCAGCACGGGGCCCAGCGACTTTCCTGGGGTCCCAGAGGCTCGCCAAATGTTCCCTGGCACCTTCCCAGCACGCCAGGGCCCCAGAGACCATGCACGCGGGGTCCCAGCGCCTTGCAAATGGTCCCTGGCACATCCCAGCGTTCACACGGGCCCCAGCGACTTCGTGTTGGGGTCCCAGCCACTCCCAAATGGTCCCTGGCACCTCCCCAGCAACACACGGGCCCCAGCGACTTCATGGGGTTCCCAGCGGCTCGCCAAACAGTCCCTGGCACATCCCCAGCACGCGATGGGCCCCAGCGACATCGCGTGGGGTCCCAGAGCCTCGCAAATGGTCCCTGGCACATTCACAGCAGGCGACGGGCCACAGTGACTTCCATTGGGTCCCAGCGGCTTGCCAAATGTTCCCTGGCCCCTCCCCAGCGCCAGTGAACAGGGCCCAGCAACCAGGTGCGGGTCCCAGAGGCTCACCAAATGGTCCCTGGCACCAACAGCGGGCACACACGGGCCAGTGACCCCGCTGCTGGTCCCATTGGCTGGCCAGATGGTCCCTGGCACCTCCCCAGCGCGCACGGGCCCCAGAGACTTCAGTGGGGTCCCAGCAACTTCGCAAATGGTCCCAGGCACATCCCCAGCGGACGATGGGCCCCAGCGACCAGGCCGAGGTCCCAGCTGCTCGCAAATTGGTGCCTATCACATCCCCAGCGCCCGCACGGGCCCCAGCAACCAGGCGTGAGTCCCTAAAGGTCCCTGACACCTCACCAGCGCCTGCACGGGCCTGGTGAACCCCAGCGAGCTCCAGGTGGCTTGCCAAACTGTCCCTGGCACTTCACCAGCACATGCAGGGGCCCCAGCAACATCCCGTGAAGTCCCAGTGGTTCGCCAAATGGTCCCTGGCACCTCCCCAGCAAGGCAGAGACCCAGCCACCACGCCACATGGTCCAGACAGCTTGACAAACATCCCTGGCTCCTCACCAGCACGCCAAGAGGGGCCCCAGCGACATCACAGGTATCCCAGCAGCTCGCCAAATGGTCCCTTGGCTCATACCCAGCACGCGCACAGAGCCCAGCAACCACGTCGTGGGTCCCACTAGCTCACAAATGGTCCCTGGCACCTCCCCAGCACGCCGCCTCCCAGCGACTTCGTGCGGGGGGTCCCAGCGGCCCGCCAAATGGTCCCTGGCACTTCCCAAAGCGACCATACGGGCCCCAGTGAAGTCGCCGCTGGGTCCCAGCCGCCGTCGGAACTCCCTGGCACCATCAGCACGCCAGACGGGCCAGCAACCCCATGCGGGGTCCCAGTGCTCGCCAATGGTCCCTGGCACCTCCCAGCATCGCGTGACGGGGCCCAGGATCCGCGGTCCGATCCAGCGTCACGCCAGATGGTCCCTGGCACCTCCCCAGCGACTTCGCGCGGGGTCAAAGCGGCTCGCAAACGGTGCCTAACACATCCCCAGCGCCCGCACGGGCCCCAGCGACTTTCCGTGGCGTCCCAGCGGCTTCCCAAATGGTCCCTGGCTCCTACAGAGCACGCGCAC